>CM028696.1:63637045-63903057 GCA_016771965.1 Brassica carinata | reverse complement strand
CGACCGTTGATGTTAATGCAAACTTACAACATCCAATGGTCGAGATGAACCATGGTGGTCAGACAATAGAGCCTAATCAATTTCTGTGATATATCCAATGGTAATAATCTACTTTCTCAAAAAATTTGAGAGATATTAAGCTTTTGGATGAATAATATATAGACTTATTGAAAATGTATAGGAACAAACAGAGGAGCAGTGGTTACAGACACTGCTGGCCTATGAACCAAGACCATCATACGAAGAAGTCCACTACTCGTATGAGGTATAGGAAAACAATATATAAACAATAAAATAATAACAATAAAATATAAATATAAAAAGGATGATACAACTATGCATTAAAACAATATTATCATATTTTTGAATTTTTCTCAAAATCTATGTGTTAACCCCTACAAAATATTTAATTTTCGGTAAATGGTTAATATACTGAAGCCTATAATTTTTAGTGTTGTTTTAAAATTTCTAACCACATTCTACATTTGTATTAATGTATTCTAAACTCTCTTACATGGTAAATGAGCGTCGTTCTATTTTTTATCAATTAATTTAGTAAAACTTTAGATGTTTTATAATATTCAGTTTTTAGGTAAATGGTTAATATACTGAAGCCTATAATTTTTAGTGTTGTTTTAAAATTTCTAACCACATTCTACATTTGTATTAATGTATTCTAAACTCTCTTACATGGTAAATGGGCGTTGTTCTATTTTTTAAATGGGTCATTCTATTTTTTATCAATTAATTTAGTAAATGGTACATGGTAAATGGGTGTCGCTTCTATTTTTTATCAATTAATTTAGTAAAACTTTATATGCTCCATAAATAAGTGGACAAACCACAATAAAATCAATATTCTAGAGAACGGAGACAACAAAGGTTCCAAACCTCTTTGACCATCGTCATATGTTAGTTCATAATACATCTATGCATTAAAACAATATTATCATATTTTTGAATTTTTCTCAAAATCTATGTGTTAACCCCTACAAAATATTCAGTTTTTCGGTAAATGGTTAATATACTGAAGCCTATAATTTTTAGTATTGTTTTAAAATTTCTAACCACATTCTATATTTGTATTAATGTATTCTAAACTCTCTTACATGGTAAATGTGCATCGTTCTATTTTTTATCAATTAATTTAGTAAAACTTTAGATGTTTTATAATATTCAGTTTTTAGGTAAATGGTTAATATACTGAAGCCTATAATTTTTAGTGTTGTTTTAAAATTTCTAACCACATTCTACATTTGTATTAATGTATTCTAAACTCTCTTACATGGTAAATGGGCGTTGTTCTATTTTTTAAATGGGTCATTCTATTTTTTATCAATTAATTTAGTAAATGGTACATGGTAAATGGGTGTCGCTTCTATTTTTTATCAATTAATTTAGTAAAACTTTATATGCTCCATAAATAAGTGGACAAACCACAATAAAATCAATATTCTAGAAACGGAGACAACAAAGGTTCCAAACCTCTTTGACCATCGTCATATGTTAGTTCATAATACATCTATGCATTAAAACAATATTATCATATTTTTGAATTTTTCTCAAAATCTATGTGTTAACCCCTACAAAATATTCAGTTTTTCGGCAAATGGTTAATATACTGAAGCCTATAATTTTTAGTATTGTTTTAAAATTTCTAACCACATTCTATATTTGTATTAATGTATTCTAAACTCTCTTACATGGTAAATGTGCATCGTTCTATTTTTTATCAATTAATTTAGTAAAACTTCATATGCTCACTATATTAGTGGACAAACCACAATAAAATTCATATTCTAGAGAACGGAGACAACAAAGGTTTCAAACCTCTTTGACCATCATCATATGTTAGTTCATGATACAACTATCCATTAAAACAATATTATCATATTTTTGAAATTTTCTCAAAATCTATGTGTTAAACCCTACAAAATATTCAGTTTTTAGGTAAATGGTTAATATCTTGAAGCCTATAATTTTTAGTGTTGTTTTAAAATTTCTAACCACATTCTATATTTGTATTAATGTATTCTAAACTCTCTTACATGGTAAATGGCGTCGTTCTATTTTTTTATCAATTAATTTAGTAAAACTTTATATGCTCCTAAATCAGTGGACAAACCACAATAAAATCCATATTCTAGAGAACGGAGACAACAAAGGTTCCAAACCTCTTTGACCATCGTCATATGTTAGTTCATGATACAACTATGCATTAAAACAATATTATCATATTTTTGAAATTTTCTCAAAATCTATGTGTTAACCCTACAAAATATTCAGTTTTTGGTAAATGGTTAATATACTGAAGCCTATAATTTTTAGTGTTGTTTTAAAATTTCTAACCACATTCTATATTTGTATTAATGTATTCTAAACTCTCTTACATGGTAAATGAGCGTCGTTCTATTTTTTTATCAATTAATTTAGTAAAACTTCATATGCTCCTAAATCAGTGGACAAACCACAATAAAATTCATATTCTAGAGAAACAGAGACAACAAATGTTTCAAACCTCTTTGACCATCATCATATGTTATTTCATGATACAACTATGCATTAAAACAATATTATCATATTTTTGAATTTTTCTCAAAATCTATGTGTTAACTCCTACAATTAATATTCAGTTTTAGGTAAATGGTTAATATACTAAATCCTATAATTTTTAGTGTTGTTTTAAAATTTCTAACCACATTCTATATTTGTATTAATGTATTCTAAATTCTCTTACATGGTAAATGAGTGTCGTTCTATTTTTTTATCAATTAATTTAGTAAAACTTTATATGCTCCCTAAATCGTGGACAAACCACAATAAAATCTATATTCTAGAGAAACAGAGACAACAAATGTTTCAAACCTCTTTGACCATCATCATATGTTATTTCATGATACAACTATGCATTAAAACAATATTATCATATTTTTGAATTTTTCTCAAAATCTATGTGTTAACCCTACAAAATATTCAGTTTTAGGTAAATGGTTAATTTACTGAAGCCTATATTTTTAGTGTTATTTTAAAATTTGAACCACATTCTACATTTGTATTAATGTATTCTAAACTTCCATACATGGTAAATGAGTGTCGTTCTATTTTTTTATCAATTAATTTAGTAAAACTTTATATGCTCCTAAATCAGTGGACAAACCACAATAAAATCAATATTCTAGAGAAACAGAGACAACAAAAGTTCCAAACCTCTTTGACCATGGTCATATGTTAGTTCATGATACAACTATGCATTAAAACAATATTATCATATTGTTTGATTTTTTCTCAAAATCTATGTGTTAAACCCTACAAAGATATTCGCTCCTAAAATAGTTAATTTATTGAAGCTTATAATTTTTAGTGTTGTTTTAAAAATTTGAACTACATTCTACATTTGTAATAATGTATTCTAAACTTCCATACATGGTAAATGAGTGTCGTTCTATTTTTTTATCAATTAATTTAGTAAAACTTTATATAATCTCTAAATCAGTGGATAAACCACAATAAAATCTATATTCTAGAGAAACGGAGACAACAAAGGTTCCAAACCTCTTTGACCATCATCATATGTTAGTTCATGATACAACTATGCATTTAAACAATATTATCATATTTTTAAAATTTTCTCAATATTTATGTTTTAACCCTATAAAATATTCAGTTTTAGGTAAATGGTTAATATACTAAATCCTATAATTTTAGTATTGTTTTAAAATTTCTAACCACATTCTATATTTGTATTAATGTATTCTAAACTCTCTTACATGGTAAATGAGTGTCGTTCTATTTTTTTATCAATTAATTTAGTAAAACTTTATATGCTCCCTAAATCGTGGACAAACCACAATAAAATCAATATTCTAGAGAAATGGAGACAAGAAAGGTTCCAAACCTCTTTGACCATTGTCATATGTTAGTTCATAATACATCTATGCATTAAAACAATATTATCACATTTTTGATTTTTTCTCAAAATCTATGTGTTAACCCCTACAAAATATTCAGTTTTAGGTAAATGGTTAATATACTGAAGCCTATAAATTTTAGTTTTGTTTTAAAATTTCTAACCACATTCTATATTTGTATTAATGTATTCTAAACTCTCTTACATGGTAAATGTGCATCGCTCTATTTTTTAATCAATTAATTTAGTAAAACTTCATATGCTCCTAAATCAGTGGACAAACCACAATAAAATCTATATTCTAGAGAAGCGGAGACAACAAAGGTTATAAACCTCTATGACCATCATCATATGTTAGTTCATGATACAACTATCTATTAAAACAATATTATCATATTTTTAAATTTTTCTCAAAATCTATATGTTAACTAACCCATACAAAATATTCAGTTTTAGGTAAATGATTAATATACTGAAGCCTATAATTTTTAGTGTTGTTTTAAAATTTCTAACTATATTCTACACTTGTATTAATGTATTCTAAACTTCTTTACATGGTAAATGAGTGTCGTTCTATTTTTTATCAATTAATTTAGTAAAACTTTATATGCTCCCTAAATTAGTGGACAAACCACAATAAAATCAATATTCTAGAGAAGCGGAGACAACAAAGGTTATAAACCTCTATGACCATCATCATATGTTAGTTCATGATACAACTATGCATTAAAACAATATTATCATATTGTTTGATTTTTTCTCAAAATCTATGTGTTAATTTAGTGTTGTTTTAAAATTTCTAACCACATTCTACATTTGTATTAATATATTCTAACTTCTCTTACATGTTAAATGACCATCGTTCTATTTTTTATCAATTAATTTAGTAAAACTTCATATGCTCCCTAAATCGTGGACAAACCACAATAAAATCTATATTCTAGAGAAGCGGAGACAACAAAGGTTATAAACCTCTATGACCATCATCATATGTTAGTTCATGATACAACTATCTATTAAAACAATATTATCATATTTTTGAATTTTTCTCAAAATCTATATGTTAACTAACCCATACAAAATATTCAGTTTTTCGGTAAATGATTAATATACTGAAGCCTATAATTTTTAGTGTTGTTTTAAAATTTCTAACTTCATTCTACACTTGTATTAATGTATTCTAAACTCCTTTACATGGTAAAATGGGCGTCCTTCTATTTGTTATCAATTAATTTAGTAAAACTTTATATGCTCCCTAAATTAGTGGACAAACCACAATAAACTCAAAATTCTAGAGAAACGGAGACAACAAAGGTTCCAAACCTCTTTGACCATCGTCATATGTTAGTTCATGATACATCTATGCATTAAAACAATATTATCACATTTTTTTATTTTTTCTCAAAATCTATGTGTTAATCCCTACAAAATATTCAGTTTTAGGTAAATGGTTAATATACTAATACCTATAGTTTTATTGTTGTTTTAAAATTTCTAACAAAATTCTATAATTGTATTAATGTATTCCAAATTCTCTTACATGGTAAATGGCGTCGTTTTTTTCCAATTAATTAAGTAAAACTTCATATGCTTTCTAAATCGCTGGACAAACCACCATAAAATCTCAATTCTAGAGAAACGGAGAAAACAAATGTTTCAAACCTCTCTGGCCATCATCATATGTTATTTCAGGATACAACCTTGCATTAAAATAATATTATAATATTTTTGAATTTTTCTCAAAATCTATGTGTTAATCCCTACAAAATATTCAGTTTTTGGTAAATGATTAATATACTGAAGCCTATAATTTTTAGTGTTGTTTTAAAATTTCTAACTATATTCTACACTTGTATTAATGTATTCTAAACTTCTTTACATGGTAAATGGATGTCATTCTATTTTTTATCAATTAATTTAGTAAAACTTTATATGCTCCTAAATTAGTGGACAAACCACAATAAAATCAATATTCTAGAGAAACGGAGACAACAAAGGTTCCAAACCTCTTTGACCATCGTCATATGTTAGTTCATGATACAACTATGCATTAAAATAATATTATAATATTTTTGAATTTTTCTCAAAATCTATGTGTTAATTTAGTGTTGTTTTAAAATTTCTAACCACATTCTACATTTGTATTAATATATTCTAACTTCTCTTACATGTTAAATGACCATCGTTCTATTTTTTATCAATTAATTTAGTAAAACTTCATATGCTCCCTAAATCGCTGGACAAACTATAATAAAATTCATATTCTAGAGAAACGGAGAAAACAAATGTTTCAAACCTCTCTGGCCATCATCATATGTTAGTTCATGATACAACTATGCATTAAAATAATATTATAATATTTTTGAATTTTTCTCAAAATCTATATGTTAACTAACCCATACAAAATATTCAGTTTTTCGTAAATGATTAATATACTGAAGCCTATAATTTTTAGTGTTGTTTTAAAATTTCTAACTATATTCTACACTTGTATTAATGTATTCTAAACTTCTTTACATGGTAAATATGCTTGTTCTATTTTTTAAATGGCGCCATTCTATTTTTTATCAATTAATTTAGTAAATGGTACATGGTAAATGGGCGTCGTTCTATTTTTTATCAATTAATTTAGTAAAATTTTATATGCTCCATAAATAAGTGGACAAACCACAATAAAATCAATATTCTAGAGAAACGGAGACAGTAAAGGTTCCAAACCTCTTTGACCATTGTCATATGTTAGTTCATAATACATCTATGCATTAAAACAATATTATCACATTTTTTGATTTTTTTCTCAAAATCTATGTGTTAACCCCTACAAAATATTCAGTTTTCGGTAAATGGTTAATATACTGAAGCCTATAAATTTTAGTTTTGTTTTAAAATTTCTAACCACATTCTATATTTGTATTAATGTATTCTAAACTCTCTTACATGGTAAATGTGCATCGTTCTATTTTTTTAATCAATTAATTTAGTAAAACTTCATATGCTCCCTAAATTACTGGACAAACTATAATAAAATTCATATTCTAGAGAAACGGAGACAACAAAGGTTATAAACCTCTATGACCATCATCATATGTTAGTTCATGATACAACTATCTATTAAAACAATATTATCATATTGTTTGAATTTTTCTCAAAACCAATATGTTAACTAACCCGTGCAAAAGATTCAGTTTTTCGGTACATGATTAATATACTGAAGTCTATAATTTTTAGTGTTGTTTTAAAATTTCTAACTACATTCTATACTTTTATTAATGTATTCTAAACTCTCTTACATGGTAAATGGGCGTCGTTCTATTTTTTTATCAATTAATTTAGTAAAACTTTATATGCTCCCTCAGTGGACAAACCACAATAAAATCCATATTCTAGAGAAAAAGAGACAACAAGGGTTCCAAACCTAATTGACCATCGTCATATGTTAGTTCATGATACAACTATGCATTTAAACAATATTATAATATTTTTAATTTTTTCTCAAAATCTATGTTTTAACCCCTACAAAATATTCAGTTTTTCGGTAAATGGTTAATTTACTGAAGCCTATAATTTTTAGTGTTGTTTTAAAAATTTGAACCACATTCTACATTTGTATTAATGCATTCTAAACTCTCATACATGGTAAATGTTTGTCGTTCTATTTTTTTTGTCAGTTTATTTACTAAAACTTTATATGCTCCCTAAATAAGTGGACAAACCACAATAAAATCAATATTATAGAGAAACGGAGACAACAAATGTTTCAAACCTCTTTGACCATCGTCATATGTTAGTTCATGATACAACTATGCATTAGAACAATATTATTATATTTTTTTTTCCCAAAATCTATGTGTTAACCCCTACAAAATATTCAGTTTTCGGTAAATGGTTAATTTACTGAAGCCTATAATTTTTAGTGTTGTTTTAAAAATTTGAACCAAATTCTAAATTTGTATTAATGTATTCTAAACTCTCACACATGGGGTGTCGTTCTATTTTTTATCAATTAATTTAGTAAAACTTTATATGCTCCTAAATTAGTGGACAAACCACAATAAAATTCATATTCTAGAGAAATGGAGACAACAAATGTTTCAAACCTCTTTGACCATCGTCATATGTTAGTTCATGATACAACTATGCATTAAAACAATATTATCATATTTTTTATTTTTTTGAAAATCTATGTGTTAACCCCTACAAAATATTCAGTTTTCCAGTAAATGGTTAATTTACTGAAGCCTATAATTTTTAGTGTTGTTTTAAAAATTTGAACCAAATTCTAAATTTGTATTAATGTATTCTAAACTCTCACACATGGGGTGTCGTTCTATTTTTTTATCAATTAATTTAGTAAAACTTTATATGCTCCCTAAATTAGTGGACAAACCACAATAAAATTCATATTCTAGAGAAATGGAGACAACAAAGGTTTCAAACCTCTTTGACTATCATCATATGTTAGTTCATGATACAACTATGCATTTAAACAATATTATCATATTTTAAATTTTTTTCTCAAAATCTATGTTTTAACCCCTATAAAATATTCAGTTTTTCGGTAAATAGTTAATTTACTGAAGCCTATAATTTATAGTGCTTTTTTTAAATTTTGAACCACATTATACATTTGTATTAATGTATTCTAAACTCTTATACATGGTAAATGGGTGTCGTTCTATTTTTTTATCAATTAATTTAGTAAACTTTTATATGCTCCCAAAATTAGTGGACAAACCACAATAAAATCAATATTCTAGAGAAACGGAGAGAACAAAGGTTCCAAACCTCTTTGACCATCGTCATATTTTAGTTCATGATACAACTATGCATTAGAAATATATTATCTTATTTTTTGAATTTTTCTCAAAATCAATGTGTTAACCCCCCACAAAATATTCAGTTTTCCGGTAAATTGTTAATTTACTGAAGCCTATAATTTTTAGTGTTGTTTTAAAAATTTGAACCACATTCTACATTTGTATTAATATATTCTAAACTCTCATACATAGTAAATGGGTGTCATTTTATTTTTTATCAATTAATTTAGTAAAACTTTATATGCTCCCTAAATCGTGGACAAACCATAGTAAAATCCATATTCTAGAGAAATGGAGACAACAAAGGTTTCAAACCTCTTTGACCATCGTCATATGTTAGTTCATGATACAACTATGCATTAGAACAATATTATTATATTTTTTTTTCCCAAAATCTATGTGTTAACCCCTACAAAATATTCAGTTTTCCAGTAAATGGTTAATTTACTGAAGCCTATAATTTTTAGTGTTGTTTTAAATTTTTAACCACATTCTATATTTGTATTAATGTATTCTAAACTCTCACACATGGGGTGTCGTTCTATTTTTTATCAATTAATTTAGTAAAACTTTATATGCTCCCTAAATTAGTGGACAAACCACAATAAAATTCATATTCTAGAGAAATGGAGACAACAAAGGTTTCAAACCTCTTTGACTATCATCATATGTTAGTTCATGATACAACTATGCATTTAAACAATATTATCATATTTTAAATTTTTTTCTCAAAATCTATGTTTTAACCCCTATAAAATATTAGGTTTTAGGTAAATAGTTAATTTACTGAAGCCTATAATTTATAGTGCTTTTTTAAAATCTATGTTTTAACCCCTATAAAATATTCAGTTTTAGGTAAATAGTTAATTTACTGAAGCCTATAATTTATAGTGCTTTTTTTAAATTTTGAACCACATTATACATTTGTATTAATGTATTCTAAACTCTTATACATGGTAAATGGGTGTCGTTCTATTTTTTTATCAATTAATTTAGTAAACTTTTATATGCTCCCAAAATTAGTGGACAAACCACAATAAAATCAATATTCTAGAGAAACGGAGAGAACAAAGGTTCCAAACCTCTTTGACCATCGTCATATTTTAGTTCATGATACAACTATGCATTAAAACAATATTATCATATTTTTGAATTTTTCTCAAAATCAATGTGTTAACCCCCCACAAAATATTCAGTTTTCCGGTAAATTGTTAATTTACTGAAGCCTATAATTTTTAGTGTTGTTTTAAAAATTTGAACCACATTCTACATTTGTATTAATATATTCTAAACTCTCATACATAGTAAATGGGTGTCATTTTATTTTTTTATCAATTAATTTAGTAAAACTTTATATGCTCCCTAAATCGGTGGACAAACCATAGTAAAATCCATATTCTAGAGAAATGGAGACAACAAAGGTTCCAAACCTCTTTGACCATGGTCATATGTTAGTTCATGATACAACTATGCATTTAAACAATATTATCTTAATTTTTAAAATTTTCTCAAAATCTATGTTTTAACCCCTATAAAATATTCAGTTTTTTGGTAAATGGTTAATTTACAGAAGCCTATAATTTTTAGTATTGTCTTCAAATTTTGAACCATATTCTACATTTGTATTAGTGTATTCTAAACTCTCATACATGGTAAATGGGTGTCGTTCTATTTTTTGCTATCAATTAATTTAGTAAAACTTTATATGCTCCATAAATCAATGGACAAACCACAATAAAATCAATATTTTAGAGAAACGGAGACAAAAAAGGTTCCAAACGTTTTTGACCATCGTCATATGTTAGTTCATGATATAACTATGCATTAAAACAATATTATCATATTTTTTTATTTTTTCTCAAAATCTATGTGTTAACCCTTACAAAATATTCAGTTTTCCAGTAAATGGTTAATTTACTGAAGTCTATAATTTTTAGTGTTGTTTTAAAAATTTGAACCACATTCTAAATTTTTATTATTGTATTTTAAATTTTCATACATGGTAAATGGGTGTCGTTCTATTTTTTTTATCAATTAATTTAGTAAAACTTTATATGCTCCTTAGATTAGTGGACAAACCACAATAAAATCCATATTCTAGAGAAACGAAGACAATAAAGATTCCAAACCACTTTGACCATCGTCATATGTTAGTTCATGATACAACTATGTATTTAAACAATATTATCATTTTTTTAAAAAAATTCTCAAAATCTATGTTTTTACCCCTACAAAATATTTAGTTTTTCGGTAAATGGTTAATATACTAAATCCTATAATTTTTAGTATTGTTTTAAAAATTTTAACCACATTCTATATTTGTATTAATGTATTATAAACTCTCTTACATGGTAAAAAGGCATCTTTCTATTTTTTTATCAAATAATTTAGTAAAACTTTAGATGCTCTTAAATCAGTGGACAAGAAACAATAAAATCCCTATTCTAGAGAAACGAAGACAACAAAGGTTCCAAACCTCTCTGACCATCATCATATGCTAGTTCATAATACATCTATGCATTAAAACAATATTATCATATTTTTTGAAATTTTCTCAAAATCTATGTGTTAACCCCTACAAAATATTCAGTTTTATGTAAACGGTTAATATACTGAAGCCTATAATTTTATTTTTGTTTTATAATTTATAACCATATTTTACATTTGTATTAATGTAGTCTAACCTCTCTTAAATGCTAAATGGCCATCGTTCTATTTTTTTTTTCAATTAATTTAGTAAAACTTCAGATGCTCCTAAATCAGTGGACAAACAAACCACAATCAGTGGACAAACAAACCATAATAAAATCCATATTCTAGAGAAACGAAGACAACAAAGGTTCCAAACCTATCTGACCATCATCATATGCTAGTTCATAATACATCTATGCATTAAAACAATATTATCATATTTTTTGAAATTTTCTCAAAATCTATGTGTTAACCCCTACAAAATATTTAATTTCTATGTAAACGGTTAATATACTGAAGCCTATAATTTTTATTTTTGTTTTATAATTTATAACCATATTTTACATTTGTATTAATGTAGTCTAACCTCTCTTAAATGCTAAATGGCCATCGTTCTATTTTTTTTTTCAATTAATTTAGTAAAACTTCAGATGCTCCTAAATCAGTGGACAAACAAACCACAATCAGTGGACAAACAAACCATAATAAAATCCATATTCTAGAGAACGGAGACAACAAAGGTTCCAAACTTCTCTGGTCATCATCATATGTTAGTTCATGATACAACTATGCATTAAAACAATATTATCATATTTTTGAATTTTTCTGAAAATTTATGTGTTAACCCCTACAATTAATATTTCAGTTTTTCGGCAAATGGTTAATAAACTGAAGCGTATTTTTTAGTGTTTTTTTTTTATAAATTTCTAAACCACATTCTACATTTGTATTAATATATTATACACTCTCTTACATGGTAAATGGACGTCGTTCTATTTTGTTAACAATTATTTTAGTAAAACTTCATATGCTCACTATATTAGTGGACAAACCACAATAAAATTCATATTCTAGAGAAACGGAGACAACAAAGGTTCTAAACCTATCTGACCATCATCATATGTTAGTTCATGATACAACTATCCATTAAAACAATATTATCATATTTTTGAATTTTTCTGAAAATCTATGTGTTAACTCCTACAATTAATATTCAGTTTTTCGGTAAATGATTAATATACTGAAGCCTATAATTTTTAGTGTTGTTTTAAAATTTCAAACCATGTTTTATATTTGTATTAATGTATTCTAAACTCTCTTACATGGTAAATGGCGTCGTTCTATTTTGTTAACAATTATTTTAGTAAAACTTCATATGCTCACTATATTAGTGGACAAACCACAATAAAATTCATATTCTAGAGAAACGGAGACAACAAAGGTTCTAAACCTATCTGACCATCATCATATGTTAGTTCATGATACAACTATCCATTAAAACAATATTATCATATTTTTGAATTTTTCTGAAAATCTATGTGTTAACTCCTACAATTAATATTCAGTTTTTCGGTAAATGATTAATATACTGAAGCCTATAATTTTTAGTGTTGTTTTAAAATTTCAAACCATGTTTTATATTTGTATTAATGTATTCTAAACTCTCTTACATGGTAAATGAGCGTCGTTCTATTTTTTATCAATTAATCTAGTAAAACATCATATGCTCCCTAAATAAATGGACTAACCACAATAAAATCCATATTCTAGAGAAACAGAGACAAAAAAGGTTTCAAACCTCTTTGACCATCGTCATATGTTATTTCATGATACAACTATGAATTGAAACAATATTATCATATTTTTAATTTTTTTTCTCAAAATCTATGTGTTAAACCCCTACAAAATATTCAGTTTTTCTGTAAATGGTTATTTACATAAGTCTATAATATTTAGTATTGTTTTAAAATTTCTAACCACATTCTATATTTGTATTAATGTATTCTAAATTCTCTTACATGGTAAATGGACGTCGTCCTATTTTTTCAACTAATTTAGTAAAACTTCATATGCTATCTAAATCAGTGGACAAACAACAATAAAATATGTATTATAGTGAAACAGAGACAACAAATGTTTTAAATCTCTCTGACTATCATCATATGTTTGTTCATGATACAACTATGCATTAAAACAATATTATCGTATTTTTTGAAATTTTCTCAAAATTCTATGTGTTAACTCATACAAAATTTTTAGTTTTTGGTAAATGGTTAATATACTGAAGCCTATAATTTTAGTGTTGTTTTAAAATTTCTAACCACATTCTACATTTTTATAAAAACTCTCTTACATGGTAAATGGACGTCGTTCTATTTTTTTATCAATTAATTTAGTAAAACATCACATTCTCCCTAAATTGGTGGACATTCCATATTCTAGAGAAACAGAGACAACAAATGTTTCAAACCTCTCTAACCATCGTTATATGTTATTTCATGATACATCTATGCATTAAAAAAATATTATCATATTTTTTATAATTTTCTCAAAATCTATGTGTTAACCCCTATAAAATTTTCAGTTTTTTGGTAAATGATTAATATACTGAAGCCTATAATTTTTAGTGTTGTTTTAAAATTTATAAACTACATTCTACATTTATATTAATGTATTCTAAACTCTCTTACATGGTAAATGGCGTCGTTCTATTTTTTTCTTAATTAATTTATTAAAACTTTATATGCTCCCTAAATCGAGTGGACAAACTACAATAAAATCCATATTCTGAGAAACAGAGACAACAAATGTTTCAAACCTCTCTAACCATCGTTATATGTTATTTCATGATACATCTATGCATTAAAAAAATATTATCATATTTTTTATAATTTTCTCAAAATCTATGTGTTAACCCCTATAAAATTTTCAGTTTTTTGGTAAATGATTAATATACTGAAGCCTATAATTTTTAGTGTTGTTTTAAAATTTATAAACTACATTCTACATTTATATTAATGTATTCTAAACTCTCTTACATGGTAAATGGACGTCGTTCTATTTTTTTCTTAATTAATTTATTAAAACTTTATATGCTCCCTAAATCAGTGGACAAACTACAATAAAATCCATATTCTAGAGAAACGGAGACAACAAAGGTTCCAAACCTCTTTGACCATCTTCATATATTAGTTCATGATACAAATATGCATTAAAACAATATTATCATATTTTTAAAAAATTTCTCAAAATCTATGTGTTAACCCTTACAAAATATTCAGTTTTTCGGTAAATGATTAATATACTGAAGCCTATAATTTTTAGTGTTGTTTTAAAATTTATAAACTACATTCTACATTTATATTAATGTATTCTAAACTCTCTTACATGGTAAATGGCGTCGTTCTATTTTTTTCTTAATTAATTTATTAAAACTTTATATGCTCCCTAAATCAGTGGACAAACTACAATAAAATCCATATTCTAGAGAAACGGAGACAACAAAGGTTCTAAACCTATCTGACCATCATCATATGTTAGTTCATGATACAAATATGCATTAAAACAATATTATCATATTTTTAAAAAATTTCTCAAAATCTATGTGTTAACCCTTACAAAATATTCAGTTTTTCGGTAAATGGTTAATATACTAAAGCTTATAATTTTTAGTGTTATTTTAAAATTTCTAACCACATTCTACATTTGTATTAATGTATTCTAAACTCTCTTTCATGGTACATGAACATCGTTCTATTTTTTTATCAATTAATTTAGTAAAACTTCATATGATCCCTAAATCAGTGGACAAACCACAATAAAATCCATATTCTAGAGAAACGGAGACAACAAAGGTTTCAAACCTATATGAACATCTTCATATGTTAGTTCATGATACAACTATGTATTAAAAAAATATTATCATATTATTGAATTCTTCTCAAAATCTATGTGTTAACCCCTACAAAATATTCAGTTTTTCGATAAATGATTTATATACTGATACCTATATTTTTTAGTGTTGTTTTAAAATTTCTTACCACATTCTACATTTGTATTAATGTATTCTAAACTCTCTTTCATGGTACATGAACATCGTTCTATTTTTTTATCAATTAATTTAGTAAAACTTCAGATGCTCCTAAATCGTGGACAAACAAACCACAATCAGTGGACAAACAAACCATAATAAAATCCATATTCTAGAGAACGGAGACAACAAAGGTTCCAAACTGGTCATCATCATATGTTAGTTCATGATACAACTATGCATTAAAACAATATTATCATATTTTTGAATTTTTCTGAAAATCTATGTGTTAACTCCTACAATTAATATTCAGTTTTTGGTAAATGATTAATATACTGAAGCCTATAATTTTTAGTGTTGTTTTAAAATTTCTAACCACATTCTACATTTGTATTAATATATTATACACTCTCTTACATGGTAAATGGGTGTCGTTCTATTTTTTTATCAATTAATTTAGTAAAACTTCATATGCTCCTTAAATCAGTTGACAAACCACAATAAAATCGCTATTTTAGAGAAACGAAGACAAAAAAAAGTTTCAAACCTCTTTGACCTTCATCATATGTTATTTTATGATACAACTATGCATTAAAATAATATTGTCATATTTTTTGAATTTTTCTCAAAATCCATGTGTTAACCCCCTACAAAATATTTAGTTTTTCGTTCAATGGTTAATTTACTTACGGAAGCCTACGAAGCCTAATTAAAACCTTAGTTAGTGCTAATTATTTTTAAAATGAGTTTGATACCAAAAATGTGTTTGTTTTTTATTCACTATAAATTAAGAGTTTTACAAACTTGCTTTAACTCAAACAAGAATATATCTCTAAAATTTTCCTAATCCTAATTGGTCAAAAAGCTTTCCAATTGATCAATCTCCTAACTAAACAGCTAAATTAATATTGGGCCTGGGTTGCTGGAAATAATGATTAGTATTGGGCCTATTTTCATCACAAATTCAACGTGACGCAGAAGCTAAAGCTACTGCTTGTGCCCACATCTTCAGTCTCGCCTTAACCTCATTTGGATCATCTCCAGGACTTAAACTCACCATGGGTGGTGGTTTTATCTTATGTAGACTGTCTTCTAATTTGCTTAGAAAATTCGACACTTTTTTGGTCTTTATTAACGTCACCAGATTAGTAATTTATCTTGATTACATAATTTAGAAGTTGACTGACTAACTATTCATACATTTCAAAAGCTATGGATCTCTACGATATAGCTAGTGACACTTATAAAGGGTGTTTAGATGTATAATCCATTAGTGTAGCTTTAGGTAACCGACCGTCTGATACATATTTGTTTTTTTCTGATACATATTTGTTAGCATGGGTAGTATGTCATAATGATATAAACTATAATTTTCCATAACCTGGGATCTTCTTTAGGATCTCTGAAGTTTCGTTACTGCCCCCTTCTTGATACAGCCATGGTTGGCCCAATATGGTTTGCTTGTTGGGAGCAATTTAGTAGTTATGTGAATTGATAATTTGATATCACCAACACCTAAAGCCTTTCTGATGTTTTCTACAGTATACATTATAAAAAAGATTTCACAAGAGCATGACCAACTGTAAAAATGATTATTTAGAGTTCTAAACATTCAAAAATTATTATTTTAATGCATGTTATTTATTTATTTAAATTTATTTATTTTACATAAAAGTTCACCATTGAAAGAAGGACAAGTGGGTCTCAAAGTTTCAGAAGCGATTCCGAAAGTATGTTATTTAAAAACTTTTCATGTTTATCTCTCCTATTTTCTTTTTCTTTTTATTTTATTAAAAGATGAAATATATGTTTAAATACCACCATTGTAGAAGCTCTTAAATAACTACTTATGATTTTAATTTTTTTAACAAAAAAATTTCCCCTGTTGATCTTCCATGACCCTAACTCATACACATTCTATAAGAATTGAAGTACATTATGTTTGCATTCACCAATAACGCACAAAAAAGGTTTGAAATATCATAAATATAGTTGAAAAATTAATGAAATGGTTACATTTAAGCATGTGCTTTTTTGGCCTATTTTGCATCAAAGAAGTGTGTGGTGTGAACAAATCATAGATATCATTTTCACAATTAATTACACAACTAATGTGTAGAGAGTTAGTCGTGCCGGCATGGATGGTAGTGTGTGGCTCTTGAGTGACAATCATCACAAAATAAATCAAGAAAATGCAAAAAAATGAGGATCCCAAATAAAATGAGTAATTGGGAAATAGATCACAAAATCATCACATTTACCTGTCTCACACGATTGTGATTTGCAGCAGAAAGCTTGAAAGTGTATGCATCTCTTCTATGAAAGTTGGGGTGAAACTTACAATATTAAGGTATCTTTGACTGAATCAGCTAATCTAGTTAGTGCGTGGTGATGAAAAGTTTCATATACATGTGCCATTTATAGTATTCAATCCCTTCCCCAAAATTTCAGCAAGATTTAGTATACTTTTCTCAATGGCTAAAGAGCTTAGTAAGAAAATTTCAAGAGCTTAGTAAGAAATTTTCAAGAGATTAGGTGACATGAATTTAAATCTCTAACTACACTAGCCAACTCGTTAGCATCTCACGTTCAGTCTTTAGAGTGTCTCTTGTGTGTTTAAATTCAATATTCTGATCGCTTAAAGATCACATACCTTAATAAGATAAAAACAGAGGAACACATAATCCACGTGAATGGTTTACAAGTAAATTGTGTAGCTTTTTTTATCAACATTGAACAAAAAACATATAGTTATACCTTTCATATTTACAAACCCAGTAGAAGAGTTACAGATTCAAGAAAAAAACTGATAATAACTCATAAGACTATAGGACAAGAATAAACAACCTAAATATTCGAAAGAACAACCCTAACATAAGAAAGGTTAACGTGACGCAGAAGCTAACGCAACTGCTTGTGCCCACATCCTAAGTCTCGCCTTGACCTCCTTCGGATCATCTCCAGGACTCGAGATACGCCAGTTGCCAATTGGAGAGTTGCTTCCACTACTAGTCTGAGTCTCGCGGTTTGACCCGTTGGATACTGAAACCCGACCCGGAACTTCAAGATCGAACCCGAGATCTCTACAAGCCTTCACTTCCTCAAAACCCATCTTCATCGACTTCTTTCCTCCTTTCACATTAGTTAACACCGTCAACTCTCCTCCGTAACGTTTTCCGTCTCCGTCTCTCTCCACACCGTTAAAACCGTGACCGTAGCTTCTCTGCTTAACTACAGTACTGCCATCGACGTTCGTCATCTCGTTGACTTTTCTTCTCCGGCGAGACATGATCGTCGGGAGAGAGTAGAACCCTGAAGATTCCTTATCGGAATCTGAATCTTCACCCTCGGAGATTTCTCCGTCAGCCTCGGCTCCTACGTCGTCGAAGCTCTCCAGAGACAGCTCAGACATGAAGGTACCCAGTTCAGAAGGTTGACTTGTGAAGTTATCTTCATCGTCGTCGTCGTGGAAGGAGCTCGTGCAGATAGATAACCTAGACAAACTACTTTGTCTGGTCTGGTAATGAAACCCATCTTCTGTATCGTCGTACTCTTCGTCTAGAACTGAAGAAGAGTTCATCACCATGCTCTCGTCAGACGCCATTAATTAAAGGGTAGCAAAAAGAAAGTGAAGAGGTTTTGTAACGTTTTGAGAGTGTTTTTATTTCTGTCTGTCAATTCGAGCTATATCTATACGGTCCTATTTATATGGAGTTTTGGACTTTGCATGATTTACGTATTTGCCCTCTGTAGTTGTTGATTTGATTTGAATTTTTTAAATACTAAATAATCAATGTCGTATTATCTGAATGAGTTTCTTAGAAACTCACCATGGTTGTTTTATCTTATATCGACTGTCTTCTAATTTGCTTAGAAAATTTGACACTTTTTGGTCTTTAACGTCACCAGATTAGTGACCGCTATAATATTTTTTCAGAATGAAATAATTTAGACTGACTGACTATTTAGACATTTTACAAATATATCATTCTCAGCGATATAACTAGCGACACTTGTAACGCGTAGTTAGATACATAATCCAAAAGTATAGCTTTAGGTAATCGACCGTTTGATACATCTTTGTTAGTATGGATAATATATCATATGATCTGAACTAGTATTTTCTATAACGCTGATTCTTCTTTAGGACCTTTGAAGTTTCAAACCTGCCACCTTCTTGACACAACCAAGGTTGGTCCCATATTTTATTTTATTTTTATTTTTTGGGGCAAAGTTGGTCCCATATATGCTTTTAGGCCTGAGCATTTCGGATATCGGTTCGGTTCGGTTCGGGTATTTTGGGTTTCGGGTAGTTTGGATAGGAGCTAGAGGATCCATTTAATACTTAACCTATTTTCGGTTCGGTTCGGTTCGGATAGTTTCGGGTTCGGTTCGGTTCGGATAGTAAATGTAGGAACCGGAAAATATCCGGAAATAGTTTGGTTCTCATTTGGATCCGGTTCGGGTTCAGATAGTTCGGGTAGTTCGGATAATTTGGATAAAATATCGGTTATTTAGGGTAAAATATCAAATAATTACGATGATTTAGATAAGAAGTTTGGACATTTCGGATTACTTTGGATATTTCGGATAAAACTATCCAGATAGTTTCGAATACTTTCGGGTAATTTGGATACTTTATAATAATTTAGTTATCCTCAACTATTTTCAAATACTTTTAATAGAATTTTAAATTAAAAATATATATTTAGTGATGTTATATGTATATGTAATTAATATTTTTATATATTCGAGTACCCATTCGGTTCTCGGTTCGGTTCGGTTATTTTGAATATAAAAATATAGAAACCGTTCGGGTATTTAAGAATATTGGTATGGTTCCGGTTTCGGGTCTTTCGGTTCGGTTCCGGTTCGGTTCTTCGGTTCCAGTTATTTTGCCAGACCTCTATGCTTTGCTTGTTGAAGGCAATTCCGTAGCTATATAAAGATATCCGTCAATTAATAATTTGATAATATCACACCTATGAAATTTTTAGCAAAAAAAAAAAAAAAACTGTGCGATGTTTTATACAATATACAAAACTGTTTTACTGATTAATTCTTTGTGATTTTTAGTTCTTAAATCCAAAAAAAAATCCACGATATATCGTAAAATTAAGCGAAGAAAAACCAAAAATCGTAAAATATATTATCTTTGCATTTACCAATTACACACACAAAAACCGTTTGGAAAATCATAAATGTAGTTGAAAATTTAATGAAATAGTTACATCTAAACAAGTGTATCTATTTGTTTGGCTTATTTTGCATCAAATAAAGTATGTGGTGTAGGCCACATAAAGTATATCACAATTAATGTTAAGAGAGTTAGTGGTGCCGGCAGGGATGGTCATATGTGGCCTACACTTTTCTCCGTCACTCCTCTCCAAAAGTTTATTCATGTGGATCCTCATTTTTGTATTTAATTGATTTTATTTTCTTTCACTATTCATCCCTAACGAAATAATTCATTTAATTAGTACCTATTCTATTATTTAAACTTGTGCGTTTTCAATGATTTTTTTTTATCGAATCATGAACCAACGTGTATACCAGACTGGACCCATAAGATATTTACGTCTTCTTATAAACTAACAACTAATTTCTTTATTATATTGGTCAATTTCTAATCAAAATATAATTACGACACCGATATATTTCTAAATTATCAGTAGGATGTGGATTTATTTGATGGTGACTCGTAGCTCAAATTCAGAAGCAAACTGACCGTAGGATCGTTTTGACCGGTCACTTTGACTTTAGTCTTTAATGGGCCTGCTAACCTGACACATATTAATTAGATAGCAATTTGTAGCGGTAATTATTGGGCCGTGCCCAAAATGATTTAATAATTAAGCTCAATATCTTTAGCCTTTTGAAGATCAATATACAGAAGTGGATGCAGTTGTTGTTGTTACTTCCACTAGTTGATAGGTTGAAGCATTACTGGTAAACCGAACTGTGGCTGAAGAGTGAGGTGATCTGCCGGGGCGTGCTTATACTCGTCGGAGATATTAAACCGGAAACGTTGAAGAATCATGGTGAGAACGGTCTTAGCTTCCATCAGGGCAAAGTTTTGGCCAATGCAAACTCTAGGACCTAATGAGAACGCGAGGAAGGCGTTTGGGTGATTAGCGGCTCGCGAAACGCCGTTTTCAAACCGCAGCGGATTGAATTTATCACTGTCACTTCCCCAAACGGCTTTGTCTCTGTGCATCTTCACAATGGGGACGACTATGGTTGTGCCTTTAGGGATCACTAGGCTTCCTAGCTTCATGTCTTGTGATGCTGACCGGATCATATTCAACACTGGTCCGTACAGACGAAGTGTTTCCATTAGCACCATGTTCATCTGCATAGGTTAATTGCAGTTAGGTTAAAAATGGAAGAGGTTTCTTCGCGCGCAAGAAACACTTTGCAAGGTGCATTTACCAGTTTGAGTTTGGAGCAGTTGTCTGAATCAGGGATCTTGTCTTTACCGCATTCATTGAAAACCTCTTCTCTGAGCTTCTCTTGCCAATCTTGGTGCAAGCTAAGCAGCATTGAAGTCCATGTTAATAGATTCGCAGTAGTCTCGTGCCCCGCGAAGAAGAACGTCTTGCATTCCTCTATGATCTCATCAATGCTCATCTTTTTCTCAGACACGTTAGATCTTGCAGATGCTAGCATGATTCCAAGAAGATCATTTCCATAATCTTTCTCTACGTTCTTGGATTTTGCTTTTAGCCTCGCATCGATGATTCTTTTGATGGAGTTGTTTATTTTCCCATCAAGCTTCCATATTTTAAGATTCAAAGGCGTAGGAAGGTACCTTGTGGCACAATAAAACAAATTCAATCCTCAAAACCCTAGAATTGATCAACGAGAAAAAAAAGAGTGATTATATATACACTTACTCGGTTCCAGGGATATAGACATTAGTAACAGAAGCAGCACAACACTTTTGAAGCTCCCTTTGTGATTTAAACACTTCAATTCCTTCAACATAACTGCTTCCAAACGCAGCAGTCGCTATAATATCAGCGGTTAATCTCTTAAACTCTACGTTCATCATCACCACTTGCTCTTTTTCACCATCATTCATCTGTTTTCTCCACTCCTCGAACATCCTCAAAGTACAATCCACCATTAATTTGGTCATAAGCTGATCAGTAGTATGAAAAAAATTACAAAAAGTTTAGTAAATATTTATCTATATTATATCTACATATATAGTCACTATGTTAAGAGAAAAGTCTGTTAAAAACACCTTTAGTTTGTCCATTGAGAAAGCAGGATTTAAGATCCGTCTATGACGAACCCAATCAATACCATTGGCAAAGACGAGTCCATTACCAGCAAGTTTAAGGACCTCGGGTCTTGTCTTTGGTTTAACATAGAAACCAAACTTGTTTGATAAAATCTGTTTGACAAGTTCATGATCTGAGATGAATATCCTCGGCTCTGTTCCTTGCCAGTAAAGAAATGTCTCTCCTAATATTACATAATATACCACTTGTAACTTGTGAGTTATCCATCCTTAGCTAATGAAAAACAGAGAGAGAGAGATTGAAACGGTACCGTATTGGGACATCCATTGGTGAAAATGAGGTAAAACGCGAGGGAAGATATCGTTGGAGTTTGGATCAAGAACCGTAAGCTTAGCTTCTTGCTTCAACATCCTTATCTCGCGGAGGTTTCCATGCAGGATCTTGTATTTTGGGCCAGAGATTCGTTGTTTCTTGAATTTTCTTGATAGCAACCATGGCCGCCAAACAAGGATCCAACAAGATTTGTATATCTTCGGAATTACAAGGAGCAGGAGAGCTAGGGCTAAGAGAGTGGTTGTGCTCAAGAGCTCCATCGAAAGACAAAACAAAAGTAAAGTTTATATTTATTTATTTGAGTGCCCAAGTTTGGTTTGGTGTGTTGAAGTTGTTGTTGTGAGTGTTGGAAGGTCAGTGACTTGTGTGTTCTGATGAGCACAAACACTTCTATTTATTTACGTTACGAAAATCTAACGCATCTCATGAGAACTTGACACGTATGAATATGTTGTGATAACTTGGCCATCTGAAAATAAAATATTTTTCCCATTTTGAAGACCATAATTTATAACAAAAAAATGTGTGGTGGAAACAGTAAATGCATATTTTTACGTATTGTTTTTAAAAAAATAAGTCTCATAAAATAATATGTTGTTTATGAAAGAAAAATAGGTTTTTATTCTGGCTGGGCAGTGGAGGAAATAGATATGAGGTCATTGCTTATGCAATAACAGAGTTATACATGTTGCTTTATGTGACACATGCAGAGAATCTTACATTTTATAAAGACGTCGCCCTCTCCAAAGGACAACGATGTTTAATATAAACAAATATAAACACTAGCACCGATCCTGACTTCTTTTTTTGTTTGTTGGTTATTAGGCACCACTAACATTGGTATTTTGCTATTCTCTGTAATAAAATTTGATAAAGACTTTGTTATTTTGAAACAATTATTGATGTGTAGTAGAACCTAACTCTTTTGGATTTGCTACGAACGTAGTAAACTTCCCTTACTTGATTATTTGACAAACTTTTGAGTTAAAAGAAGTTTTGCTATTTCAGTTAAAGTGTCTTTTGTCTTAAAAAGTTCTCTTTGAACGCACCAATTGTCGATTACTCATAGTTTCAAGTTGCTTTCTTATTTAGGATAAGATCAAGATGAAAAAACTATAGTTTCCAATTATCTATGTTAATGTCAATAGTCTTGCTTCTCCTTTAGCTTTTAAGTAATATATCAGTTAGCAGTATAAAGCAAGCACACATCACACTACTAAACTCGTGTAACGCTTAATAGATTAATATTTACTAATCCCACAAGGGCTTCAAATTGTGATTGCAAAAGCCCAATTCTTTGATTAGGTCTAAGCTCACTAGGATTTTCAATGGCCGAACAATTTGAAGACTTCTAAGTTCTAATACACATAAGGGAGAGATAAGTACTTTCATTTAGACATCCAGAGGCTGGAGTGTTACGAGCCGGTAAACCGAACTGTGGCTGAAGAGTGAGGTGATCTGCCGGGGCGTGCTTATACTCGTCGGAGATATTAAACCGGAAACGTTGAAGAATCATGGTGAGAACGGTCTTAGCTTCCATCAGGGCAAAGTTTTGGCCAATGCAAACTCTAGGACCTAATGAGAACGCGAGGAAGGCGTTTGGGTGATTAGCGGCTCGCGAAACGCCGTTTTCAAACCGCAGCGGATTGAATTTATCACTGTCACTTCCCCAAACGGCTTTGTCTCTGTGCATCTTCACAATGGGGACGACTATGGTTGTGCCTTTAGGGATCACTAGGCTTCCTAGCTTCATGTCTTGTGATGCTGACCGGATCATATTCAACACTGGTCCGTACAGACGAAGTGTTTCCATTAGCACCATGTTCATCTGCATAGGTTAATTGCAGTTAGGTTAAAAATGGAAGAGGTTTCTTCGCGCGCAAGAAACACTTTGCAAGGTGCATTTACCAGTTTGAGTTTGGAGCAGTTGTCTGAATCAGGGATCTTGTCTTTACCGCATTCATTGAAAACCTCTTCTCTGAGCTTCTCTTGCCAATCTTGGTGCAAGCTAAGCAGCATTGAAGTCCATGTTAATAGATTCGCAGTAGTCTCGTGCCCCGCGAAGAAGAACGTCTTGCATTCCTCTATGATCTCATCAATGCTCATCTTTTTCTCAGACACGTTAGATCTTGCAGATGCTAGCATGATTCCAAGAAGATCATTTCCATAATCTTTCTCTACGTTCTTGGATTTTGCTTTTAGCCTCGCATCGATGATTCTTTTGATGGAGTTGTTTATTTTCCCATCAAGCTTCCATATTTTAAGATTCAAAGGCGTAGGAAGGTACCTTGTGGCACAATAAAACAAATTCAATCCTCAAAACCCTAGAATTGATCAACGAGAAAAAAAAGAGTGATTATATATACACTTACTCGGTTCCAGGGATATAGACATTAGTAACAGAAGCAGCACAACACTTTTGAAGCTCCCTTTGTGATTTAAACACTTCAATTCCTTCAACATAACTGCTTCCAAACGCAGCAGTCGCTATAATATCAGCGGTTAATCTCTTAAACTCTACGTTCATCATCACCACTTGCTCTTTTTCACCATCATTCATCTGTTTTCCACTCCTCGAACATCCTCAAAGTACAATCCACCATTAATTTGGTCATAAGCTGATCAGTAGTATGAAAAAATTACAAAAGTTTAGTAAATATTTATCTATATTATATCTACATATATAGTCACTATGTTAAGAGAAAAGTCTGTTAAAAACACCTTTAGTTTGTCCATTGAGAAAGCAGGATTTAAGATCCGTCTATGACGAACCCAATCAATACCATTGGCAAAGACGAGTCCATTACCAGCAAGTTTAAGGACCTCGGGTCTTGTCTTTGGTTTAACATAGAAACCAAACTTGTTTGATAAAATCTGTTTGACAAGTTCATGATCTGAGATGAATATCCTCGGCTCTGTTCCTTGCCAGTAAAGAAATGTCTCTCCTAATATTACATAATATACCACTTGTAACTTGTGAGTTATCCATCCTTAGCTAATGAAAAACAGAGAGAGAGAGATTGAAACGGTACCGTATTGGGACATCCATTGGTGAAAATGAGGTAAAACGCGAGGGAAGATATCGTTGGAGTTTGGATCAAGAACCGTAAGCTTAGCTTCTTGCTTCAACATCCTTATCTCGCGGAGGTTTCCATGCAGGATCTTGTATTTTGGGCCAGAGATTCGTTGTTTCTTGAATTTTCTTGATAGCAACCATGGCCGCCAAACAAGGATCCAACAAGATTTGTATATCTTCGGAATTACAAGGAGCAGGAGAGCTAGGGCTAAGAGAGTGGTTGTGCTCAAGAGCTCCATCGAAAGACAAAACAAAAGTAAAGTTTATATTTATTTATTTGAGTGCCCAAGTTTGGTTTGGTGTGTTGAAGTTGTTGTTGTGAGTGTTGGAAGGTCAGTGACTTGTGTGTTCTGATGAGCACAAACACTTCTATTTATTTACGTTACGAAAATCTAACGCATCTCATGAGAACTTGACACGTATGAATATGTTGTGATAACTTGGCCATCTGAAAATAAAATATTTTTCCCATTTTGAAGACCATAATTTATAACAAAAAAATGTGTGGTGGAAACAGTAAATGCATATTTTTACGTATTGTTTTTAAAAAAATAAGTCTCATAAAATAATATGTTGTTTATGAAAGAAAAATAGGTTTTTATTCTGGCTGGGCAGTGGAGGAAATAGATATGAGGTCATTGCTTATGCAATAACAGAGTTATACATGTTGCTTTATGTGACACATGCAGAGAATCTTACATTTTATAAAGACGTCGCCCTCTCCAAAGGACAACGATGTTTAATATAAACAAATATAAACACTAGCACCGATCCTGACTTCTTTTTTTGTTTGTTGGTTATTAGGCACCACTAACATTGGTATTTTGCTATTCTCTGTAATAAAATTTGATAAAGACTTTGTTATTTTGAAACAATTATTGATGTGTAGTAGAACCTAACTCTTTTGGATTTGCTACGAACGTAGTAAACTTCCCTTACTTGATTATTTGACAAACTTTTGAGTTAAAAGAAGTTTTGCTATTTCAGTTAAAGTGTCTTTTGTCTTAAAAAGTTCTCTTTGAACGCACCAATTGTCGATTACTCATAGTTTCAAGTTGCTTTCTTATTTAGGATAAGATCAAGATGAAAAAACTATAGTTTCCAATTATCTATGTTAATGTCAATAGTCTTGCTTCTCCTTTAGCTTTTAAGTAATATATCAGTTAGCAGTATAAAGCAAGCACACATCACACTACTAAACTCGTGTAACGCTTAATAGATTAATATTTACTAATCCCACAAGGGCTTCAAATTGTGATTGCAAAAGCCCAATTCTTTGATTAGGTCTAAGCTCACTAGGATTTTCAATGGCCGAACAATTTGAAGACTTCTAAGTTCTAATACACATAAGGGAGAGATAAGTACTTTCATTTAGACATCCAGAGGCTGGAGTGTTACGAGCCGGTAAGCCGTACTGAGGTTGAACAGTGGGGTAATCTACCTGTTCGTGCTTAAACTTGGCAGATAGGCCAAGTCTGAACCTTTGAAGGATTTGGAACAACACTTTTTAAGCTCTTCTTGTGACCTAAACACATCGATTCCTTGTTTCTAGAATCTTATGGTTACCATTAATGGCTGCCAAACAAGGATCATAAAAGCATCGAATATCCTGAGAACAACAAGGAGCAAGACAAGTACTGCCAATTTAGCGTCAAGTGTGATATTATGATCTCCATTGAAAGAACAAACTTTTTGGTTATGTATATAATTTTTTTAGTGTTCTAAGGCTTACACATGACATACATACATGCATATATAAATCCTATACTTTGAATTTGTAAAATGACTGTAAGGAGAGTGACTTCTATCGTGAACATGTGAAGTAAGCAGAAACGTCTGTTTATTTCCATTTTGGGGAAAAAGTAATTAGTTAAATAAAGTGAACCTTGCATATATGGTATGATGATAGCGTAGATTCAGTGTTACAAAAATAAAAAAATAAAAAAATAAAAGATAGCGTAGTTTCAAAATGTTTCTGTGGCATATTTTGTTACGTAATAGACATTTTTTTTTAAAAGACGTGGAGTTCCAGATGAAAACCTTTTCCGTTTCCTGTGTTACTACTATGCATTGCTTCATATTTTAAAAGTAGTTAATATTTTTCATTTTTATATTCTAAAAGAATTGGTTCAGATTTAACCATCCACTTTCTTTGAGTATCATGTTAACTTTTAAACAGGAGTCATCGTTTTTGAAGAAAGAATCTTCACATTAATGTACTATCTACCAGCCGCTAATAATATAAGAAATTCTATGTCCATATGAGACTTGTGAGAGCATCTTTGACCCGTATACCCAGGTCTCTTAATAACTTTTTAAACATTAAAAGTTAGTTGAGAGACTTAGAACATGATTAATGGGAATGTTTAGAGGAGGGTGTTTAGCAAAAAAATTAATATAATAGCGGGTGAGATCCACACAAAAACTAAGCACCTGTGCTTATTCTGGTTAATTAAGCACCGCAGATAAGATCAAGCTAGGACCCCAATCGATACGCCATGACTGATTGGTTCATTTTTAATATTTTTTTTTAAATCAGAAAAAAAACCAAAAAAAAAGAAAAGAAAATTAAGCACCTAGTCTGGAGTGCTAGGGTTAATCTGAAGTGCTAGGGTTAATGGTGCTCTTAGTCAAGAGACAACTTTTCTCTGTGCTCCAACGGTTGAGTCCATTTTCATCACTTAACTCCTCTGTTTTCGGCGTTTCATAATTCTTAATAAAGGTTGTCAGAAAAAAAAAATCTTAATAAAGAATATTAAGTCCACTAAAAAGCCCGTCAAGCCCGAGGTTCTCGAAGCCGTTTAATTTCATCTATATTATTAAAAAAAAAAATCCATTTGAAAATGTTGTTAATTCATTAATTAAATTCCTTATTTTTTTGCTTGTTTTTTTCAGTTACATTTATAAAATATCCTAAAACGAATAAAACTGTCTAATTTATTACTTGTCTTTTCAGTTACATTAATGAAATATGTTTAAATGAATTTAAACTTCCTATTTTATTGTTTGTCTTTTTCAGTTACCGTAATGAAATATCCTTAAATAAATTTGGACATAATGTCATTTAATCAACAAAAAAACTCATGAGTTATTCTTACGTGCATAATTTTAATAATGAAGATTTTAAAAAACGTGCATCATTAAAATGTTACCTAAAACATACAACACTAATATATAACATGTCAATAAAACTAGAATTTGACTCACACAATTGTACGGATATTATTTTCAGTTGATTAAATTTAAAATATTTATTTATTCAAAAAATATTTAAGAATGACTATGTTTTTAAAAATTATATGGTATTATTTGCTCATAACTCATTTGTCATTTGCTAAATTGTTAGAAATAAAATTTTAGCATAATATAACTCAGTTGTCATTTGCTAAATTTATGGTTTTTATTTATATTTTTTATTACTTAATTATAATATTTTCATTTTATATTTGAAAGAGAAATGAATTTTCTTTCAAACAATATTTTTGTAAATGTATTTTTTAAAAAATAATCAATTTAAATTGTTATTATCATTGAATATAATTATTTTTGACATAATTTGAGTTTTCGTTTACATCAAAACTTATCATATTTTAGGATAATTTTAATTTAAAATGTAATTTTCATATTTTTCAAACAAATTCTAAAAATATTTTTTAAATATTTTGTTATAATTTTTAAAAAAATATTGAGCTGCATTTCAAATAAAAAAGTAAAGATATTAAAAATATTCTAATTAAAATATGTTAAATTTAATATAGTTTTAAGGAAATGGTCAAAATTAAAAAAAATTACACATAAAAAAATCATGATTTTTGTTAACTGGGCGGATCATTATTTATATGATATCGCAAACGAAAGAAAAATTTATGTTTTTACAATTATCTAATTAACTATGTATACTCATTTTTTTATATTTTTTTATTTGATATCACACATTCGTAAAAAAATAGATAGTTTAAGATGCAAAAAAATAATATTTACTTAATGAATATAATATGAATGAATTTTACAAATACATCATTTAATAAAATAAATAATTAAAAACTGAAAATTCGTACCCGCGCGCCGCGCAGGATCTAGTTACCACTGAAAAAAAAACCATATTGAGGAAATTAGGAAAGTTTAGAAACCCTAATCTGCTATCCTCTGATCAGACCAGACGTACGTACATTATCGAAAGTTCAGTTTTACACTTCAACGACTCGGAATTACTGTATCCCGAGAATACATTCATGTTCTGTTTTCACTTATTGTGCAATTCTCTTTTTGTTATTATTTATGCAAATGCATATCCTCTATTTGAGACTGTTATACACTCCATGATTCAAGTTATAGCTTATAGTTGAACATTGTACGTCCACTTTGAAAATAATAGACATCATCAACTATCTACAAATCTTTAAGTTCAGCGAACAATGATTAATAACCACTGCTTCCTCTAAACTGCATATCATCTTCGAAGTTCGTGGCCGACCCAGACATTGGAAACTGACTAAAGGAAGTAGTTTGAGTCTCAGGAAAACATGAAGGAGTGACCAGTTGCTGAGAGCAGCTTTCTAATGGAGAAAAGATGGGAGAGTTTGGGATTAGTCCTGTGGGATGATTAAGAAAGGCACTTAGCATTTGTGATGATGCATTGTTAATCCCATGAAAACCGGTTCCTTGAACGTTCATAGGCATAAATTGTGGTAGTGATGGTGTTGTTGCTGCTGCGCCCATATGCATTCCTAGACCCATGGGAGAGTAATTACCCATTGGTAGCATCACAGATGGTTGTATTAATCCATTTCCCATACTCATCATCTGTAAACGATTATTAGATATGTTAGGTACTATCTAACATCTAAAAAAAATTGTAGCAAAATATTAAGATTGTTCATTAGTGTTTACGTTTATAGTTTTCAATTATTTTTAGTGATTTAATCGAGAATCATTTTTATATCGTAGAATTAAAAGCCAAACGCAAAACAAAAGAAAATTTGATAAGAAAAACACTTTAGTACTAAATAGTTTTTTATTTTTTCTGTAGACATGAATGTCCATGAGACTTTACTGAATTGATGTATTATTTTGATTACCTGAACTTGAAGTTGAAGAGTCCTCATATATTTGATCGCCTCGTCCAGCAATGATACCTTATCATCCTATAATATATATAAAACATATATTCAGAAATCTCCACCAAGAGAAGATTAACTCTCTAAGTAACAATGTAATGTAATTTAGTTTTAAGTAATCTCAAACCTTGTAACAGTTAGGTAGTAGATCCTGCAAAGCACGCATTTTCTTGCTGATCTCGTGTCTTCGCTTCTGTATTGCATATTATTTCCATTAGTTTCATTTCATTTGAATTCATAACTTTTTTTTTGTTAAGGTGAAATTTCTTGAGTTAATAGTGTATATAATGCTATAGACTCACTCTTTCAGATAACCTATGGACTTCAGTGCTTCGTTTTCTCTTAGCCATAGTCTTTCTTGTTCTCGCAGGAACTCGTGTTTTAGCATCATCTGATTCATCATCCGAACTCTGCATAACAAGAGAAAAAATAAAGAGGATCCAACATATAAAAGAATTAAGAAAAAACTAATGAACCATCCACTTAATCTTACATTACTTAGATAAGTTGTTTCTTCTTCTTCTTCTTCATTGTCTCCACACTTCCTCTTCTTTAAAGAAATACTTAGATCTCTAGAAGTTCTTCGAGAAAGCATAGATGAAGGCGTAAAGTACAATTTTGTGGATCTTCCAACAGCTTCAGATTGCTCATCAGGAGGAGCTTTGATAACTTCAACATTCTTTAAACCTTTCAAAGAATCATCATTCAATGTTGGTGACTCAAAACGTTTGTTGCCTGTCAAAAGAGCTCTCTCTAATTCATTCTTGGAGGGTTTAGTCCTCTTTTTATTATTCGTTTGTTCGCCACTCACAGGAACAACTTGTGTCTCTTCAAGATTCTTGATGTTTTTCTTGAAACTCTCATCGTACTCGGTCTCGTACAAATCCAATATCGATTGCCTTCGTTGATTCTGAAAATAGCCGTTGTTGTTGGTTTTTCGACTCTTTGCAAGAATCTGCCCATTTTCGCAAACCAGTTCCATATAATCTTGATCGTTTAATCTGCGAAAAAAGAGTCACGTATATACAAACATCACTTCACGTACGTACCACTTACATATATAAATAAGTGTGTATATGCATATAGAAATCTTAAAAAGTACAGATGAAATAAGAAAAAAAAAACTTACGTTGGTTTAAAGCTCGATGATGGAGAAATCATGTTTGGTTGGGAGGACGATGCACAGAGATTTTTTCCCATTGAAGTAAATTGAACGAAGCTTTTTTTGGTGTTTATGAGTTGCAGAATGGGAGAGATTTAGAATTCACAGTTTGGTCTTCTTTCTTGGGGTTCACATGATTCATGAAGAGGTGCATTTATGTATATATATATACTTATATTCCGTACTTGCAACCCTTTTTGTAAATTCTTATTTTAATAAATAAAAAGAAGCATTTATTTCTTTTCTGAAAAGTAGTATCCTCGTTACTTTAGGATTGAGTTCTGACGGATAAATTTCATATTTACCGTATTTGTGCCTTCGATATACACTATGCTTTCATAACACAAACAAGTGAAGGTATATTTGTGCTTGTTAAATGAAGCTTTGAATGCTTTATAATATTTTAAGAAAATCATAACAAGAAGAGGTTCGAATTAACTGGACATTCAGAGCATCTTTAATCCTAAGAGCCCATTAGGGGTTTTTTTTATTTTTTATTTTTTTTGTCTGATTAAAAAAAAATAATTAAAAACTAATCAAGCCGCCACTTGACAATTTTAACCCGCGAACAAGATAAAATCCATCAAACTCGCCTCTTGCAGAAAAAGAAGAAGAGTTGAGTTTTGACAAAATTGTGGGCTCACCTATTAAGAGTCCACTTAAGGGGTGGAGACGAAGATGCTCTTAGCCCATAGTAGAATTATTTAGTAAATAAAAGAGTACCTGTATATCTCATAGTTATAGGCCCTGTTCTAAAACTTCGGCCGCTGAAGCGTTCTGGCGTCACTTTTCCATTTCCGATTTATGCCAATCGGTTTAAAAATCGGATATCCGATTTTTTCCGCTTAGACCGCTTAAATGACCGCTTAGCAGCTTAAATGACCGCTTAGCCGCTATATGACCGCTTAGCCGCTATATGACCGCCTAGCCGCCTAATCTATTTTTTTATTTTATTTTTTTTTATTTTATTTTTTTATTTTTAATAATATTTTTATTTATTTATTTGATCTAAAATTTTATAAATATCATTTATATTCATAATTTTGATGAAAATTACACTATATTAAGTTTATATATTCTATTTGTGTGTTTTATACAATTTTAAACATGAAAATGTATTAATGTTATACACAATTAAAGATTAACATGTTTTATAACATAAGAAACCATCTAAAAATTCATCAAGATAATTCGAATCCTCATTTTCTTTTTGGGACAAGCAGCCAACCCGATCACCACTAATTTAGCATGTTCGAACAGGGTTATAGGTCTTGATAATATTATTGGAATTGATATGTAAGAGGATGCATATAATAAGGCCAAAAGGGTAACTGCAGCTATGCGTACCTCGACCTCGGATAGTGTGGGAGAAGACAAGAATGTATGGGCGATAGTGAAAGACAAAGAAAGACTCCGAGAGAGAACCTTTTATGAGTTTAACTATGACCAACTTCTCTTCTCCACCGCTCCATGTTTCTGTGCTCCAAAAAAAGAAAAAAATCAGATAAAAATAAGGAAAGTCAAATCTACGCTGACAACTTATTATTTTATTTATTTCTCCATTTTAAAATGATAGCAAATGTCGTATAACTACGGTCTTTTGTTATAAAAAAGTAAATGTTGTGACTATACTGCTGTAAAAACATGTTTTATAAGTTACAAGTAAGGTCATTTCTCTTCACATCTGATGTTATGATTCGGCTTTTATCATATAGTACTTAACCATAGTCTGTAAAATATTTTTAAATATTTTCTTGTGTAGGTTTCTTAATAACTAAATCTCGAGAAATTACACTTTATGATACTTTTGTCATGATATACATGTATGTATAAAATATATAACGGTGGACCATGCAAATATATAACGGTGGACCATAAAATCTCTTCCGACGATCCTCCAACAATAATGCAACTAATTTCTTCGAAGCCTATATATATATCTATATATTAATTTAGAGATTTAGGACAAAATTCACTTTTATTCTACAACATGAAGTTTTATATGCAATGACATAAAAATGTCCAACGTAAACTAAAAAATAATTTGGGAACCTATATTTCCATTTTTCCATATTCATAAATAATAAATTGTACCGACATGTAAATAGTATGGTCTAGCAAGCAGCAAATAACCATTTAATTTTTAAAATTTCCCCACTATATTTGTTCTTTTGTTCACAGTAGATCTAAAAATGTATCTTCCATGGAAAATAAACAAAATAATTTATAAATTAATTAGAGAGATTAGTGAGCGAATAGTAAAAATACTGCATGGAATTTAACACAGTGATAATGTAGTTGTGCTAGTGAGAGAGACGGGCAAACTCGGGAAAGAGGTCCACGTGAGTGGAAAGAACCTTCACGCCATAAAGATTGGGTCCAATTGTAAAAGCATGTTTAGATGGGACTCACAATTTGGCTTTTTGGCCACCTTCACGTGCACTTCACGTGAAGCCTCGTGATTTATCAACCCCCTTGTGTTATTTTGTCTCCCCCTTCCTCTTTCAGAGTCTAACTACCACCACTCTTGTCGTTTTATACGTGAAAGAAAGATAAACTCGTCGTTTTGTGCATTATACCTTTACACGACCGCATTATTCCACCCATGTCCTATAAAACTACTAATATTATTATCTTTTATACGAAAAATGAAAATTCTTTGCGATATTTATAAAGAAAAAATATCATAACTCACAAGTGATAGACCATATATCTGTTTAAAGGAAAAAAAAAACTGGTTTTGTTTTAGTTTAGAGATGTATAAAAATATCATGAGTGATAGTAGGAGAGATAATATGCATTTGTCTAATTATTTTTTGTTGAGAAACCAAAACGTAACCACCATAAAATGAACAAAGGCTGTTGGGTTATAAAGTTGTTTGTAGTGAGTGGTTTGACATAAACACCGAAAAGCATCTCAATACTGAAACGAGGAGGCAAATGAATCTACTTATCTTTATTCACGTGAACTCATGAGACCACTGCACAGAATATATCACCTTGATTTCTGTGTAAGTTACTAAGAAAAGGGAAACCAAGACACGCGTCCTCTACTGAAAGTAATCAATGTTTGGGAAGTTTTTGTAAGTGGAGAATGAGCATACGACGTGTGTGATTGATTCTGTGAGACTCACTCGGGGTGGGTCAATCTAACACACATCATCCTTTAAACATTCTGCCACAAACAATCAACTTCAGCTGCATATCTTTCCTCTCGGAGACTGTTAAAACAAAGACACCGATTAATAAGGTTATTGCTTGAAGATGATGATGGTTTAATGATTTATAATTGATTCTTAAGCGCTAGAACAAGGGCTTGCCTCATTGACAGAATTGATTCTTTTTTTCGCCTTGCCCAGCTTTGTCTCGATGCCACCTTCAAAATGTGCGATGAGTTTTTGGTGTGATGTTCCTGTCAACAAGAGATATATAGCCCCTCAAATTATAGCCTTCAATATATCTACCATTTACCGAAAAACTGAATATTTTGTAAGGGTTAATATATAGATTTTGAGAAAAATTCAAAAAATATGACAATATTATTTTAATGCATAGTTGTATCATGAACTAACGTATGAAGATGGTCAGAGATGTTTGAAACCATTGTTGTCTCTGTTTCTCTAGAATAGGGATTTTATTGTGGTTTGTCCACTGATTTGGGAGCATACGAAGTTTTACTAAATTAATTGACAAAAAATAAAACGATACCGATGTACCATATAAAAGAGTTTAGAATACATTAATACAAATGTAAAATTTGGTTAAAAATTTTAAAACAACACTAAATATTATAAGTTTCAGCATATTAACCATTTATCGAAAAACTGAATATTTTGTAAGGGTTAACACATAGATTTTGAGAAAAATTTAAAAATATTACAATATTGTTTTAATGCATAGTTGTATCAAGAACTAACATATGATTATGGTCAAAGAGTTTTGGAACTTTTTTCTCTTAGTTTCTCTAGAATAGGGATTTTATTGTGGTTTGTCCATCGATTTAAGAAGCATATGAAGTTTTACTAAATTAATTGACAAAAATAAAACGATACCGATGTACCATATAAAAGAGTTTAGAATACATTAATACAAATGTAGAATGTGGTTAGAAATTTTAAAACAACACTAAAGATTATAGACTTCAGATATTAACCATTTATCGAAAAACTGAATATTTTGTAAGGGTTAACACATAGATTTTGAGAAAAATTCAAAAAATATTACAATATTGTTTTAATGCATATTTGTATCATGAACTAACGTATGAAGATGGTCGAGATGTTTGAAACCATTGTTGTCTCGCTTTCTGAATAGGGATTTTATTGTGGTTTGTCCAATCGACGGTTATACATAAGTTTTACTAAATTAATTGACAAAAATAAAACGATACCGATGTACCATATAAAAGAGTTTAGAATACATTAATACAAATGTAAAATTTGGTTAAAAATTTTAAAACAACACTAAATATTATAAGTTTCAGCATATTAACCATTTATCTAAAAACTGAATATTTTGTAAGGGTTAATATATAGATTTTGAGAAAAATTTAAAAATATTACAATATTGTTTTAATGCATAGTTGTATCATGAACTAACGTATGAAGATGGTCGAGATGTTTGAAACCATTGTTGTCTCGTTTATCTAGAATAGGGATTTTATTGTGGTTTGTCCATCGATTTAAGGAGCATATGAAGTTTTACTAAATTAATTGACAAAAATAAAACGATACCGATGTACCATATAAAAGAGTTTAGAATACATTAATACAAATGTAAAATTTGGTTAAAAATTTTAAAACAACACTAAAGATTATAGACTTCAGTATATTAACCATTTATCTAAAAACTGAATATTTTGTAGGGTTAATATATAGATTTTGAGAAAAATTCAAAAATATTACAATATTGTTTTAATGCATATTTGTATCATGAACTAACATATGATGATGGTCGAGAGGTTTGGAATCTTTGTTGTCTCCGTTTCTCTAGAATAGGGATTTTATGGTGGTTTGTCCATCGATTTAAGAAGCATATGAAGTTTTACTAAATTAATTGACAAAAATAAAACGATACCGATGTACCATATAAAAGAGTTTAGAATACATTAATACAAACGTAGAATGTGGTTAAATTTTTAAAACAACACTAAATATTATAAGTTTCAGCATATTAACCATTTATCGAAAAATGAATATTTTGTAGGGTTAATATATGATTTTGAGAAAAATTAAAAAATATTACACTATTGTTTTAATGCATAGTTGTATCAAGAACTAACATATGATGATTGACAGAGAGGTTTGAAACCTTTGTTGTCTCCGTTTCTCTAGAATAGGGATTTTATGGTGGTTTGTCCATCGATTTAAGAAGCATATGAAGTTTCACTAAATTAATTGATAAAATTGAGCGATGCACATGTACAATGAAAGAGAGTTAGAATACATTAATACAAGCGTAGAATGTGGTTAATATTTTTAAAACAACACTAAAGATTATAGACTTCAGTATATTAACCATTTATCGAAAAATGAATATTTTGTAAGGGTTAATATATAGATTTTGAAAAATTCAAAAATATGACAATATTATTTTAATGCATAGTTGTATCATGAACTAACATATGATGATTGACAGAGAGGTTTGAAACCTTTGTTGTCTCCGTTTCTCTAGAATAGGGATTTTATTGTGGTTTGTCCACTGATTTGGGAGCATACGAAGTTTTACTAAATTAATTGACAAAAAATAAAACGATACCGATGTACCATATAAAAGAGTTTAGAATACATTAATACAAATGTAAAATTTGGTTAAAAATTTTAAAACAACACTAAATATTATAAGTTTCAGCATATTAACCATTTATCGAAAAACTGAATATTTTGTAAGGGTTAACACATAGATTTTGAGAAAAATTTAAAAATATTACAATATTGTTTTAATGCATAGTTGTATCAAGAACTAACATATGATTATGGTCAAAGAGTTTTGGAACTTTTTTCTCTTCGTTTCTCTAGAATAGGGATTTTATTGTGGTTTGTCCACTGATTTAAGAAGCATATGAAGTTTTACTAAATTAACTGATAAAAAAATAGAATGATGTCCATGTACCATAAAAGAGAGTTTAGAATACATTAATACAAACGTAGAATGTGGTTAATATTTTTAAAACAACACTAAAGATTATAGGCTGCAGTATATTAACCATTTATCGAAAAATGAATATTTTGTAGGGGTTGTTACCACGTAGATTTTTAGAAAAAATTCAAAAAATATTACAATATTGTTTTAATGCATATTTGTATCATGAACTAACATATGATGATGGTCAGAGAGGTTTGGAATCTTTGTTGTCTCCGTTTATCTAGAATAGGGATTTTATTGTGGTCCACTGATTTAAGGAGCATATGAAGTTTTACTAAATTAACTAATAAAAAAATAGAACGATGCTCATATACCATGAAAGAGAGTTTAGAATACATTAATACAAATGTAGAATGTGGTTAGGAATTTTAAAACAACACTAAAGATTATAGACTTCAGTATATTAACCATTTATCGAAAACTGAATATTTTGTAGGGGTTAACACATAGATTTTGAGAAAAATTAAAAAAATATTACACTATTGTTTTAATGCATAGTTGTATCATGAACTAACATATGATGATTGACAGAGGTTTGAAACCTTTGTTGTCTCCGTTTCTCTAGAATAGGGATTTTATGGTGGTTTGTCCACTGATTTGAAGAGCATATGAAGTTTCACTAAATTAATTGATAAAAATTGAACGATGCACATGTACAATGAAAGAGAGTTAGAATACATTAATACAAACGTAGAATGTGGTTAAATTTTTAAAACAACACTAAAGATTATAGACTTCAGTATATTAACCATTTATCGAAAACTGAATATTTTGTAGGGGTTAACACATAGATTTTGAGAAAAATTAAAAAAATATTACACTATTGTTTTAATGCATAGTTGTATCATGAACTAACATATGATGATTGACAGAGAGGTTTGAAACCTTTGTTGTCTCCGTTTCTCTAGAATAGGGATTTTATGGTGGTTTGTCCACTGATTTGAAGAGCATATGAAGTTTCACTAAATTAATTGATAAAAATTGAACGATGCACATGTACAATGAAAGAGAGTTAGAATACATTAATACAAACGTAGAATGTGGTTAAATTTTTTAAAACAACACTAAAGATTATAGGCTTAAATATATTAACTATTTATCGAAAACCGAATATTTTGTAAGGGTTAACACATAGATTTGGAGAAAAATTCAAAAAATATGACAATATTGTTTTAATGCATAGTTGTATCATGAACTAAAATATGATGATGGCCAGAGAGGTTTGAAATCTTTTTTTTCTCCGTATCTCTAGAATAGGATATTATTGTGGTTTGTCCACTAATTTGGGGGCATATGAAGTTTTACTAAATTAATTGATAAAAAATAGAACGATGTCCATGTACCATATAAGAGAGTTTATAATACATTAATTCAAATATAGAATGTGGTTATAAATTTTAAAACAACACTAAAGATTATAGGCTTCAGTATATTCACCATTTATCGAAAAATTCAATATTTTGTAGGGATACACATAAATTTTGAGAAAAATTCAAAAAATATTGCAATATTGTTTTAATGCATAGTTGTATCAAGAACTAACACATGATTATGGTCAGAGAGTTTTGGAACCTTTTTTGTCTCCGTTTCTCTAGAATACGGATTTTATTGTGGTTTGTCCACTAATTTGGGGAGCATATGAAGTTTTACTAAATAAATTGATAAAAAATAGAATGATGTCCATGTACCATATAAGAGAGTTTAGAATAAATTAATACAAATGTAGAATGTGGTTAGAAATTTAAAACAACATTAAAGATTATAGGCTTCAGTATATTAACAATTTATCGAAAAACTGAATATTTTGTATGGGTTAACACATAGATTTTGAGAAAAATTCAAAAATATTGCAATATTGGTTTAATGCATAGTTGTATCATGAACTAACATATGATGATGGTAAGAGAGGTATGGAACCTTTGTTGTCTCCATTTTTGTAGAATAGAGATTTTATTGTGGTTTGTCCATTGATTTGGGGAGCATGTGAAGTTTAACTAAATTAATTGATAAAAAATATAACGATGCGCATGTACCATTTAAGAGAGTTTAGAATACATTAACACAAATATAGAATTTGGTTAGAAATTTAAAACAACACTAAATATTATACGCTTCAGCATATTAACCATTTATCGAAAAACTGAATATTTTGTAGGGGGTTAATACATAGATTTTGAGAAAAATTAAAAAAAATATTACAATATTGTTTTAATGCATAGTTGTATCAAGAACTAACATATGATTCTGGTCAGAGAGTTTTGGAACCTTTGTTGTCTCTGTTTCTCAAGAATAGAGATTTTATTGTGGTTTGTCCACTGGTTTGGAAAGCATATGAAGTTTTGTTAAATTTATTGATAAAATAAATAGAACGATGTCCATGTACCATATAAGAGAGTTTAAAATACATTAATACAAATATAGAATGTGGTTAGAAATTTCTAAACAACACTAAAGATCATAGGCTTCAGTATATTAACCATTTATAGAAAAACTGAATATATTTGTAGGGGGTTACACATAGAGTTTGAGAAAATTTCAAAAAATATGACAATATTGTTTTAATAAATAGTTGTATCATGAACTAACATATGATGATGGTAAGAGTGGTTTGTAACCTTTGTTGTCTTCGTTTCTCAATAATAGACATTTTATTGTGGTTTGTCCACTGATTTGGGGCGCATATGAAGTTTTACTAAATTAATTGAAAAAATAGAACGATGCCCATGTACCATATAAGAGAGTTTAGAATAAATTAATACACATGTAGAATTTTGTTAAATTTTTTTTAAAAACACTAAAGGTTATAGGCTTCAGGATATTAACCATTTATCAAAAAATTGAATAATTTGTAGGGGTTAATACATAGATTTTGAGAAAAATTAAAAAAATATGAAAATATTTTTTAATGCATATTTGTATCATGAACTAATATATGATATGGTAAGAGAGGTTTGGAACCTTTGTTGTCTCCGTTTCTTTAGAATAGAGATATTATTGTGGTTTGTCCACTGATTTGGGAAGCATGTGAAGTTTTACTAAATTAATTTATAAAAATATATAATGATGCCCATGTACCATATAAGAGAGTTTAAAATAAATTAACACAAGTATAGAATTTGGTTATAAATTTTAAAACAACAATAAATATTATAGGTTCAGCATATTAACCATTTATCGGAAAATTGAATATTTTGTAAGGGTTAACACATAGATTTTGAAAAAAATTCAAAAAGTATTAAAATAGTTTTTAATGCATAGTTGGATCAAGAATTAACATATGATTATTGTCAGAAAGTTTCGGAACTTTTGTTGTCTCCGTTTCTCTTGAATATGAATTTTATTGTGGTTTATCCACTAAATTAAGGAGTATATGAAGTTTTACTAAATTAACTGATAAAAAAATAGAATGAAACTCATGTACTATGAAAAAGAGTTTAGAATACATTAATACAATGTAGAATGTGGTTAGAAATTTTAAAATAACACTAAAGATTATACGCTTCATTATATTAACCATTTATCGAAAAACTGAATATTTTGTAGGGGGTAACACATATAATTTTTCAAAAATTAAAAAAATATTACAATATGGCGTTAATGCATAGTTGTATCATGAACTAACAAATTATGATGACCAGAGAAGTTTGGAACCTTTCTTGTCTCTGTTTCTCTAGAATAGAGATTTTATTGTGGTTTGTCCACTGGTTTGGGGAGCATACGAAGTTTTGTTAAATTAATTGATAAAATAAATAGAACGATGTCCATGTACCATATGAGAGAGTTTAAAATACATTAATACAAATGTAGATAGTGGTTAAAAATTTCTAAACAACACTAAAGATCATAGGCTTCAGTATATTAACCAATTATCGAAAAACTGAATATTTTTGTAAGGACACATTAGATTTTGAGAAAATTTCAAAAAATATGAAAATATTGTTTTAATGCATATTTGTATCATGAACTAACATATGATGATGGTAAGAGTGGTTTGGAACCTTTGTTGTCTCCGTTTCTCAATAATAGAGATTTTATTGTGGTTTGTCTACTGATTTGGGTTTGTCTACTGATTTGGGAAGCATATGAAGTTTTACTAAATTAATTGAAAAGAATAGAACGATGTCCATGTACCATATAAGAGAGTTTAGAATAAATTAATACACATGTAGAATTTTGTTAAATTTTTTTAAAAAACACTAAAGATTATAGGCTTCAGAATATTAACCATTTATCAAAAATCGAACAATTTGTAGGGTTGTTAATACATAGATTTTGAGAAAATTTCAAAAATATGAAAATATTGTTTTAATGCATATTTGTATCATGAACTAACATATGATGATGGTAAGAGTGGTTTGGAACCTTTGTTGTCTCCGCTTCTCAATAATAGAGATTTTATTGTGGTTTGTCTCTTGATTTGGGTTTGTCTACCGATTTGGGAAGCATATGAAGTTTTACTAAATTAATTGAAAAGAATAGAACGATGTCCATGTACCATATAAGAGAGTTTAGAATAAATTAATACACATGTAGAATTTTGTTAAATTTTTTTAAAAAACACTAAAGATTATAGGCTTCAGAATATTAACCATTTATCGAAAAACTGAACAATTTGTAGGGGTTGTTAATACATAGTTTTTCAGAAAAATTCAAAAAATATGAAAATATTGTTTAATGCATAGTTGTATCATGAACTAATATATGATGATGGTAAGAGAGGTTTGGAACCTTTTTTGTCTCCGTTTCTCTAGAATAGATATATTATTGTGGTTTGTCCACTGATTTGGGAAGCATGTGAAGTTTTACTAAATTAATTTATAAAAATATATAATGATGCCCATGTACCATATAAGAGAGTTTAGAATACATTAACACAAATATAGAATTTTGTTAGAAATTTTAAAACGACAATAAAATATTATAGGTTCAGCATATTAACCATTTATTGGAAAACTGAATATTTTGTAAGTGTTAACACATAGATTTTGAGAAAAATTTAAAAATATTAACATATTTTTTTAATGCATAATTGTATCAATAACTAACATATGATTATTGTCAGAGAGTTTCGGAACTTTTCTTGTCTCCGTTTCTCTTGAATATGAAATTTATTGTGATTTATCCACTAAATTAAGGAGTATATGAAGTTTTACTAAATTAACTGATAAAACAATAGAATGATACTCATGTACCATGAAAGAGAGTTTAGAATACATTAATACAAATGTAGAACGTGGTTAGAAATTTTAAAATAACACTAAAGATTATAGGCTTCATTATATTAACCATTTAAAACTGAATATTTTGTAGGGGGTTAACACATAGAAGTTTTAAAAAATTAAAAAAAATATTACAATATGGTGTTAATGCATAGTTGTATCATGAACTAACAAATTATGATGGCCAGAGAATTTGGAACCTTTCTTGTCTCTGTTTCTCTAGAATAGCGATTTTATTATTGTTTGTCAATTGATTTAGGGAGCATATGAAGTTTTACAAAATTAATTGATAAAAAATTGGACAATGCACATGTACAATGAAAGAGAGTTTATGATACATTAATACAAAAGTAGAATGTGTTTTGAAATTTTAAAACAACACTAAAGATTATAGGCTTTAGTATATTAAACATTTATCTAAAAACTGAACAATTTGTAGGGTTGTTAATACATAGTTTTTCAGAAAAATTCAAAAATATGAAAATATTGTTTTAATGCATAGTTGTATCATGAACTAATATATGATGATGGTAAGAGAGGTTTGGAACCTTTTTGTCTCCGTTTCTCTAGAATAGATATATTATTGTGGTTTGTCCATCGATTTGGGAAGCATGTGAAGTTTTACTAAATTAATTGAAAAGAATAGAACGATGTCCATGTACCATATAAGAGAGTTTAAAATACATTAATACAAATGTAGAATGTGGTTAGAAATTTCTAAACAACACTAAAGATTATAGGCTTCATTATATTAACCATTTATCGAAAAACTGAATATTTTTGTAAGGACACATTAGATTTTGAGAAAATTTCAAAAAATATGAAAATATTGTTTTAATGCATATTTGTATCATGAACTAACATATGATGATGGTAAGAGTGGTTTGGAACCTTTGTTGTCTCCGTTTCTCAATAATAGAGATTTTATTGTGGTTTGTCTACTGATTTGGGTTTGTCTACTGATTTGGGAAGCATATGAAGTTTTACTAAATTAATTGAAAAGAATAGAACGATGTCCATGTACCATATAAGAGAGTTTAGAATAAATTAATACACATGTAGAATTTTGTTAAATTTTTTTAAAAAACACTAAAGATTATAGGCTTCAGAATATTAACCATTTATCGAAAAACTGAACAATTTGTAGGGGTTGTTAATACATAGTTTTTCAGAAAAATTCAAAAAATATGAAAATATTGTTTAATGCATAGTTGTATCATGAACTAATATATGATGATGGTAAGAGAGGTTTGGAACCTTTTTTGTCTCCGTTTCTCTAGAATAGATATATTATTGTGGTTTGTCCACTGATTTGGGAAGCATGTGAAGTTTTACTAAATTAATTTATAAAAATATATAATGATGCCCATGTACCATATAAGAGAGTTTAGAATACATTAACACAAATATAGAATTTTGTTAGAAATTTTAAAACGACAATAAAATATTATAGGTTCAGCATATTAACCATTTATTGGAAAACTGAATATTTTGTAAGTGTTAACACATAGATTTTGAGAAAAATTCAAAAAATATTATAATATTTTTTAATGCATAATTGTATCAATAACTAACATATGATTATTGTCAGAGAGTTTTGGAACCTTTGTTGTCTCCGTTTCTCTTGAATATGAAATTTATTGTGATTTATCCACTAAATTAAGGAGTATATGAAGTTTTACTAAATTAACTGATAAAACAATAGAATGATACTCATGTACCATGAAAGAGAGTTTAGAATACATTAATACAAATGTAGAACGTGGTTAGAAATTTTAAAATAACACTAAAGATTATAGGCTTCATTATATTAACCATTTAAAACTGAATATTTTGTAGGGGTTAACACATAGAAGTTTTAAAAATTCAAAAATATGAAAATATTGTTTTAATGCATAGTTGTATCATGAACTAATATATGATGATGGTAAGAGAGGTTTGGAACCTTTTTGTCTCCGTTTCTCTAGAATAGATATATTATTGTGGTTTGTCCATCGATTTGGGAAGCATGTGAAGTTTTACTAAATTAATTTATAAAAATATATAATGATGCCCATGTACCATATAAGAGAGTTTAGAATACATTAACACAAATATAGAATTTTGTTAGAAATTTTAAAACGACAATAAAATATTATAGGTTCAGCATATTAACCATTTATTGGAAAACTGAATATTTTGTAAGTGTTAACACATAGATTTTGAGAAAATTTTAAAAATAATACAATATTGTTTTAATGCATAGTTGTATCTTGAACAAACATATAATTATGGTCAGAGAATTTGGAACCTTTGTTGTCTCTGTTTGTCTAAAATAGGGTTTAATTATGGTTTGTCCACGATTTGGGAGCATATGAAGTTTTACTAAATTAACTGATTACAAAAATAGAACGTTGTCCATGTACCATGAAAGAGAATTTAGAATACATTAATACAAACGTAGAATGTGGTTATAAATTTTAAAACAACTAAAGATTATAGGTTTCAGTATATTAACCATTTATCGAAAAAATGAATATTTTGTAGGAGTTAACACATAGATTTTGAGAAAAATTCAAAAAATATTATAATATTTTTTTAATGCATAATTGTATCAATAACTAACATATGATTATGGTCAGAGAATTTCGAACCTTTGTTGTCTCCGTTTCTCTTGAATATGAAATTTATTGTGATTTATCCACTAAATTAAGGAGTATATGAAGTTTTACTAAATTAACTGATAAAACAATAGAATGATACTCATGTACCATGAAAGAGAGTTTAGAATACATTAATACAAATGTAGAACGTGGTTAGAAATTTTAAAATAACACTAAAGATTATAGGCTTCATTATATTAACCATTTAAAACTGAATATTTTGTAGGGGGTTAACACATAGAAGTTTTAAAAAATTAAAAAAAATATTACAATATGGTGTTAATGCATAGTTGTATCATGAACTAACAAATTATGATGGCCAGAGAATTTGGAACCTTTCTTGTCTCTGTTTCTCTAGAATAGCGATTTTATTATTGTTTGTCAATTGATTTAGGGAGCATATGAAGTTTTACAAAATTAATTGATAAAAAATTGGACAATGCACATGTACAATGAAAGAGAGTTTATGATACATTAATACAAAAGTAGAATGTGTTTTGAAATTTTAAAACAACACTAAAGATTATAGGCTTTAGTATATTAAACATTTATCGAAAAACTGAATATTTTTGTAGGGGTTAACACATAGATTTTGAGAAAATTTTAAAAAATAATACAATATTGTTTTAATGCATAGTTGTATCTTGAACAAACATATAATTATGGTCAGAGAATTTCGGAACCTTTGTTGTCTCTGTTTGTCTAAAATAGGGGTTTAATTATGGTTTGTCCACTGATTTGGCGAGCATATGAAGTTTTACTAAATTAACTGATTACAAAAATAGAACGTTGTCCATGTACCATGAAAGAGAATTTAGAATACATTAATACAAACGTAGAATATTGTTAGAAATTTTAAAAAAACGCTAAAGATTATAGGCTTCAGTATATTAACCATTTATCGAAAAAATGAATATTTTGTTGGAGTTAACACATAGATTTTGAGAAAAATTCAAAAAATATTATAATATTTTTTTTAATGCATAGTTGTATCAAGAACTAACATATGATTAATGTCAAAGAGTTTTGGAACCTTTGTTTGCTTCGTTACTCTAGAATAGGGATTTTATTGTGGTTTGTCCACTGATTTGGCGATCATATGCAGTTTTACTAAATTAACTGATTAAAAAAACAGAACGATGCCCATGTACCTTGAAAGAGAGTTTAAAATAAACTAATACAAATGTAGAATAAGGTTAGAAATTTTAAAACAACACTACAGATTATAGGCTTCAGTATATTAATCATTTATCGAAAAACTGAATATTTTACAGGGGTTAACACATAGATTTTGAGAAAAATTCAAAAAATATTACAATATTGTTTTAATGAATAGTTGTATTATGAACTAACATATGATTATGGTCAGAGAGTTTTTAAACCTTTGTTGGCTTCGTTACTCTAGAATAGAGATTTTATTGTAGTTTGTCCACTGATTTGGAGAGCATATGCAGTTTTACTAAATTAACTGATTAAAAAAACAGAACGATGCCCATGTACCTTGAAAGAGAGTTTAAAATAAATTAATACAAATGTAGAATAAGGTTAGAAATTTTAAAACAACACTAAAGAATATAGGTTTCAGTATATTAACCATTTATCGAAAAACGGAATATTTTATAGGGGGTTAACACTTAGATTTTGAAAAAAATTCAAAAAATATTACATTATTGTTTTAATGGACAGTTGTATCAAGAACTAATATATGATTATGGTCAGAGAATTTCGGAACCTTTGTTGTCTCCGTTTGTCTAAAATAGGGGTTTGATTATGGTTTGTCCACTGATTTGGCGAGCATATGAAGTTTTACTAAATTAACTGATTACAAAAACAGAACGTTGTCTATGTACCATGAAAGAGAATTTAGAATACATTAATAAAAACGTAGAATGTGGTTAGAAATTTTAAAACAACTCTAAAGATTATAGGCTTCAGTATATTAACCATTTATCGAAAAATGAATATTTTGTAGGAGTTAACACATAGATTTTGAGAAAAATTCAAAAAATATTATAATATTTTTTTTAATGCATAGTTGTATCAAGAACTAACATATGATTATGGTCAGAGAGTTTTGGAACCTTTGTTTGCTTCGTGTGGGAACCGAAATTTGCATCGTCGATTTCTGTTTAAATTAGGAAAGTTAGGAAAACCCTAATTTCCCAGAGGTCCGGGATATCTGCTAAACCATACGCCAAGCAATCAGAACACGCAAGTAAAGACGAAAAAAAATAAGAAATCGTAAAATTGAGCAAAAGAAGTTTTATTCCGAATTCGCGTATGAGCGTTACAACAAGGTAGAAGCCTCGGCTATGAGAGCTGTCGGCGAGATTCCTAGTTTTAACAACCTAAGACTGCAAAACATAGTTGAGTCGCAGCTCGAAATAACAAAAACGGAAAGTTGCCTAATTGCTCTAAGTGCTAATTTTGCTCTGAAAAGTTCTCTCCTCATGCCTCTCGCCTAGGACTCCTTATATACTCACTCCTAGGTCGGTTTACACTTTTCCCCTTCTGCCCTTAAGCTGTCATGGCCTAAAAATGGAGATATTTCATTTTTCCCGATCTTCGTAATTATCTTTAAAATTTCGTATTTATTCGCGTAAACTTGACATTTATCTTTCCTTGCGAACCAAGAGTAAACGGGCTGCTGGTTAAGAAATTGTAAGGTGGGCTTCGAGTCAGGTCTTAGGTCCTTTTGGCCGTCTTTTGACTTGAAGCGTTTATTACCACTTCTTTCGATAAAAGCTATCTTTCCGCGGTTTTTTATCGTAAAGTTTGATTGATGACTTCGAATGGCGGAAAACATGAAATGGGTTCGCTACGGTCTTCGGGAGACAACATCGAAGGGTAGACGAGAATGCATGGATTTGCGTCGTATCAACGTTTCGGAAGAGCTCGGTCGCTACGTAGCGACCGAACGGAACGCACGCTCGGTCGCTACGTAGCAACCGAGCTTGGCTCGAGCTCGGTTGCTACGTAGCGACCAGGCAGTGTGCATGTGCGGTAGTTACGTAGTGACTGAGCTTGGTCTATCCGTGTTCCGATCGTCACCTTCGAACCAATCCATGGCTGGCTCAGATACGTTTCCGTTAGCTTGGAACAGCTTGTGTTTGACCCAAACGGGGTTTGAACAAGGTTTTATCTCGAGAACATATGCTGCGACATTCTTTTGACCAAGCACAATTTGTCGCCGAAAGACACTCATACTTGTATTTTGCGGAGATTTGGATATCAACTTCGTCGTAACCATTTTCGACCCCAACACTTTGTTACTCTAGAATAGGGATTTTATTGTGGTTTGTCCACTGATGTGGGGAGTATAAGCAGTTTTACTAAATTAACTGATTAAAAAAACAGAACGATGCACATGTACCTTGAAAGAGAGTTTAAAATAAATTAATACAAATGTAGAATAAGGTTAGAACTTTTAAAACAACACTAAAGAATATAGATTTCAGTATATTAACCATTTATCGAAAAACTGGATAATTTATAGGGGTTAACACATAGATTTTGAGAAAAATTCAAAAAATATTACAATATTGTTTTAATGGACAGTTGTATCAAGAACTAATATATGATTATGGTCAGAGAATTTCGGAACCTTTGTTGTCTCCGTTTGTCTAAAACAGGGGTTTAATTATGGTTTGTCCACTGATTTGGCGACCATATGAAGTTTTACTAAATTAACTGATTACAAAAATAGAACGTTGTCCATGTACCATGAAAGAGAATTTAGAATACATTAATACAAACGTAGAATATTGTTAGAAATTTTAAAACAACTCTAAAGATTATAGGCTTCAAGATATTAACCATTTATCTAAAAATGAATATTTTGTTGGAGTTAACACATAGATTTTGAGAAAAATTCAAAAAATATTATAATATTTTTTTTAATGCATAGTTGTATCAAGAACTAACATATGATTAATGTCAAAGAGTTTTGGAACCTTTGTTTGCTTCGTTACTCTAGAATAGGGATTTTATTGTGGTTTGTCCACTGATTTGGCGATCATATGCAGTTTTACTAAATTAACTGATTAAAAAAACAGAACGATGCCCATGTACCTTGAAAGAGAGTTTAAAATAAACTAATACAAATGTAGAATAAGGTTAGAAATTTTAAAACAACACTACAGATTATAGGCTTCAGTATATTAATCATTTATCGAAAAACTGAATATTTTACAGGGGTTAACACATAGATTTTGAGAAAAATTCAAAAAATATTACAATATTGTTTTAATGAATAGTTGTATTATGAACTAACATATGATTATGGTCAGAGAGTTTTGGAACCTTTGTTGTCTCCGTTTCTCTAGAATAGAGATTTTATTGTGGTTTGTCCACTGATTTGGAGAGCATATGCAGTTTTACTAAATTAACTGATTAAAAAAATAGAACGATGCCCATGTACCTTGAAAGAGAGTTTAAAATAAATTAATACAAATGTAGAATAAGGTTAGAAATTTTAAAACAACACTAAAGAATATAGGTTTCAGTATATTAACCATTTATCGAAAAACGGAATATTTTATAGGGGGTTAACACTTAGATTTTGAAAAAATTCAAAAATATTACAATATTGTTTTAATGAATAGTTGTATTATGAACTAACATATGATTATGGTCAGAGAGTTTTGGAACCTTTGTTTGCTTCGTTACTCTAGAATAGAGATTTTATTGTAGTTTGTCCATCGATTTTGGGAGCATATGAAGTTTTACTAAATTAACTGATAAAAAATAGAACGATGCCCATGTACCATGAAAGAGAGTTTAGAATACATTAATACAAATGTAGAATGTGGTTAGAAATTTTAAAACAACACTAAAGATTATAGGCTTCAGTATATAAATCATTTATCGAAAAACTGAATATTTTGTAGGGGTTGTTAACACATAGATTTTGAGAAAAATTAAAAAATTATTACAATATTTTTTTAATGCATAGTTGTATCAAGAACTAACATAAGATTATGGTCAGAGAGTTTTGGAACTTTTGCTGTCTCCGATTCTCAAGAATAAGAATTTTATTGTGATTTATCCACTGATTTAATGAGTATATGAAGTTTTACTAAATTAACCGATTAGAAAGATGCCCATGTACCATGAAAGAGAGTTTAGAATACATTAATACAAATGTAGAACGTGGTTAGAAATTTTAAATAAACCACTAAAGATTATAGGCTTCAAGATATTAACCATTTATCTAAAAATGAATATTTTGTAAGGTTAACACATAGATTTTGAGAAAAATTCAAAAATATTACAATATTGTTTTAATGGACAGTTGTATCAAGAACTATTATATGATTATGGTCAGAGAATTTTGGAACCTTTGTTGTCTCCGTTTCTCTAGAATATGGATTTTATTGTGGTTTGTCCATTGATTTATGGAGCATATGAAGTTTTACTAAATTAACTGATTACAAAAATCAAACGATGCTCATTTTCCTTGAAAATTTAAAATGAATTAAAACAAACGAGAATGTGGTTAGAAAGTTTTTAAAAACAGACTAAAGATTATAGGCTTCAGTATATTAACCATTTATCGAAAAAATGAATATTTTGTGGTGGAGTTAACACATAGAATTTGAGAAAAATTCAAAAATATTATAATATTGTTTTAATGCATATTTGTATCATGAAATAAGATATGATGATGGTCGGAGAGGCTTGGAATCTTTGTTGTCTCGTTTCTCTAGAATAGAGATTTTATTGTGGTTTTGTCGATTGATTTATGGAGCATATGAAGTTTTACTAAATTAACTGATAAAAAAATAGAACGATGCTCATGTACCATGAAAGAGAGTTTAGAATATATTAATACAAACGTAGAATGTGGTTAGAAATTTTAAAACACTAAACATTATAGGCTTCAAGATATTAACCATTTATCTAAAAACTGAATATTTTGTAGGGACACATAGAATTTGAGAAAAATTCAAAAAAATATTACAATATTTTTTTAATGCATAGTTGTATCAAGACTAACATATGATTATGGTCAGAGAGTTTAGGAACTTTTGTTATCTTCATTTCTCTAGAATATAAATTTTATTGTGGTTTATCCGCTGATTTAAGGAGTATATGAGGTTTTAATAAATTAACTTATTAAAAATAAGAACGATGCCCATGTACCATGAAAGAGAGTTTATAATACATTAATACAAATGTAGAATGTGGTTATAAATTTTAAAACAACACTAAAGATTATAGGCTTCAGATATTAACCATTTATCGAAAAATTGAATATTTTGTATACAAATACCATAGATTTTGAGAAAAATAAGATAATATTATTTTAATGCATAGTTTTCTCATGAACTAATATTTGATTATGGCCAGAGAGGTTTGGAAACTTTGTTGTCTCCGCTTCTAGAATATGGATTTACGTATTTCGTCAACGATTTGGGGAGCATATAAAATTTTACTAAATTGATTGATAAAAAAATTGAACGATGCACATGTACCATGAAAGAGAGTTTAGAATACATTAATACAAAATGCATAATGTGGTTAGAAATTTTAAAACCACTAAAGATTATAGGCTTCAAGATATTAACCATTTATCTAAAATTGAATATTTTGTAAGGTTAACATATAGATTTTGAGAAAATTCAAAAAATATTACAATATTGTTTTAATGGACAGTTGTATCAAGAACTAATATATGATTATGGTCAGAGAATTTTGGAACCTTTGTCTCCATTGTCTAGAATAGGGATTTTATTGTGGTTTGTCCATTGATTTATGGAGCATATGAAGTTTTACTAAATTAACTGATTACAAAAATCAAACGATGCTCATTTTCCATGAAAGAGAACTTAAAATAAATTAAAACAACCGTAGAATGTGGTTAGAAATTTTTGTAAAAAAACACTAAAGATTATAAGCTTCAGTATATTAACCATTTATCGAAAAAATGAAAATTTTGTAGGAGTTAACATATAGATTTTGAGAAAAATTCAAAAAATATTATAATACTGTTTTAATGCATATTTGTATCATGAAATAAGATATGATGATGGTCGGAGAGGCTTGGAATCTTTGTTGTCTCCGTTTCTCTAGAATAGAGATTTTATTGTGGTTTTGTCGATTGATTTATGAAGGATATGAAGTTTTACTAAATTAACTGATAAAAAAAATATAACAATGCCCTTGTACCATGAAAGAGAGTTTATAATACATTAATACAAACGTAGAATGTGGTTACAAATTTTAAAACACTAAATATTATAGGCTTCAGTATATTTACCATTTATCAAAAAATTGAATATTTTGTAGGGGTTAACACATAGATTTTGAGAAAAATTCAAAAAATGTGACAATATTGTTTTAATACGTAGTTGTATCACGAACTAACATATGATGATGGTAAGATAGGTCTAGATCCTTTGTTGTCTCCGTTTCTCTAGAATAGGGATTTTATTGTGGTTTGTCCACTGATTTGGGGAGCATGTGAAGTTTTACTAAATTAATTGATTAAAAAATATAACGATGACCATGTACCATATAAGAGAGTTTATAATACATTAACACAAATATAGAATTTGGTTAGAAATTTTAAAACAACACTAAATATTATACGCTTCAGCATATTAAACATTTATCGAAAAACTGAATATGTTGTAGGGGGTTAACACACAGATTTTGAGAAAAAATTCAAAAAATATTACAATATTGTTTTAATGCATATTTGTATCATGAACTAACATATGATGATGGTCAGAGATGTTTGAAATCTTTGTTATCGCCGTTTCTCAAGAATAGAGATTTTATTGTGGTTTTGTCGATTGATTTATGGAGCATATGAAGTTTTACTAAATTAACTGATAAAAAATAGAACGATGCCCATGTACCATGAAAGAGAGTTTAGAATAAATTAATACAAACATAGAATGTGGTTAGAAATTTTAAAACAATAAATATTATAGGCTTCATTATATTAACCATTTATCGAAAAACTGAATATTTTGTATGGGTTAACACATAGATTTTGAGAAAAATTCAAAAATAAGACAATATTATCTTAATGCATAGTTTTATCATGAACTAATATTTGATTATGGCCAGAGAGGTTTGGAACCTTTGTTGTCTCCTTTTCTCTAGAATAGGGATTTTATTGTGGTTTGTCCTCTGATTTGGGGAGCATATAAAATTTTACTAAATTGATTAATAAAAATTGAACGATGCACATGTACAATGAAATAGAGTTTAGAATACATTAATACAAATGTAAAATGTGGTTAAAAGTTAAAAAAACACTAAAGATTATAGGCTTCATATATTAACCATTTAAAGAAAAACTGAATATTTTATAGGGGTTAACACGTAGATTTTGAGAAAAATTCAAAAATATTGCAATATTGTTTTAATACATAGTTGTATCATGAACTAACATATGATTATGGTCAGAGTTTTGGAACCTTTGTTGTCTCCGTTTCTCTAGAATAGAGATTTTATTGTGATTTGTCCACTGATTTGGGGAGCATATGAAGTTTTACTAAATTAACTGATTACAAAAATAGAGCGTTGTCCATGTACCATGAAAGAAAATTTAGAATACATTAATACAAGCGTTAGAATGTGGTTAGAAAGTTTTTAAAAACAGACTAAAGATTATAGGCTTCAGTATATTAACCATTTATCCAAAATGAATAATTGGTAGGAGTTTAGAATCATGAAATAACATATGATGATAGTCAGAGAGGTTTGGAATCTTTGTTGTCTCCGCTTCTAGAATAGAGATTTTATTATGGTTTGTCCATTGATTTATGGAGCATGTGAAGTTTTACTAAATTAACTGATAAAAAAATAGAACGATGCCCATGTACCATGAAAGAGAGTTTAGAATACATTAATACAAATGTAGAATGTGGTTAGAAATTTTAAAACAACACTAAAGATTATAGGCTTCAGTATATAAATCATTTATCGAAAAACTGAATATTTTGTAGGGGTTGTTAACACATAGATTTTGAGAAAAAATAAAAAATTATTACAATATTTTTTAATGCATAGTTGTATCAAGAACTAACATAAGATTATGGTCAGAGAGTTTTGGAACTTTTGTTGTCTCCGTTTCTCTAGAATATAAAATTTTATTGTGGTTTATCCACGATTTAAGGAGTATATGAAGTTTTACTAAATTAACTGATTAGAAAGATGCCCATGTACCATGAAAGAGAGTTTAGAATACATTAATACAAATGTAGAACGTGGTTAGAAATTTTAAATAAACCACTAAAGATTATAGGCTTCAGTATATTAACCATTTATCGAAAATTGAATATTTTGTAAGGTTAACACATAGATTTTGAGAAAATTCAAAAAATATTACAATATTGTTTTAATGGACAGTTGTATCAAGAACTATTATATGATTATGGTCAGAGAAATTCAGAACCTTTGTTGTCTCCGTTTGTCTAGAATAAGGATTTTATTATGGTTTGTCCACTGATTTAGGGAGCATATGAAGTTTTACTAAATTAACTGATTACAAAAATCAAACGATGCTCATTTTCCTTGAAAATTTAAAATGAATTAAAACAAACGTAGAATGTGGTTAGAAAGTTTTTAAAAAACAGACTAAAGATTATAGGCTTTAGTATATTAACCTTTTATCGAAAAATGAATATTTTGTAGGAGTTAACACATAGATTTTGAGAAAAATTCAAAAAATATTATAATATTGTTTTAATGCATATTTGTATCATGAAATAAGATATGATGATGGTCGGAGAGGTTTGGAATCTTTGTTGTCTCCGTTTCTCTAGAATAGAGATTTTATTGTGGTTTTGTCGATTGATTTATGGAGCATATGAAGTTTTACTAAATTAACTGATAAAAAAATAGAACGATGCTCATGTACCATGAAAGAGAGTTTAGAATATATTAATACAAACGTAGAATGTGGTTAGAAATTTTAAAACACTAAACATTATAGGCTTCAGCATATTAACCATTTATCGAAAAACTGAATATTTTGTAGGGGACACATAGAATTTGAGAAAAAATTCAAAAAAATATTACAATATTTTTTTAATGCATAGTTGTATCAAGACTAACATATGATTATGGTCAGAGAGTTTAGGAACTTTTGTTATCTTCATTTCTCTAGAATATAAATTTTATTGTGGTTTATCCGCTGATTTAAGGAGTATATGAGGTTTTAATAAATTAACTTATTAAAAAATAAGAACGATGCCCAATTACTATGAAAAATAGTTTAGAATACATTAATACAAATGTAGAATGTAGTTAGAAATTTTAAAACAACACTAAAGATTATAGGCTTCAGTATATTAACCATTTATCGAAAAATTGAATATTTTGTATGAGTTAACACATAGATTTTGAGAAAAATAAGATAATATTATTTTAATGCATAGTTTTCTCATGAACTAATATTTGATTATGGCCAGAGAGGTTTGGAAACTTTGTTGTCTCCGTTTCTCTAGAATATGGATTTTATTGTGGTTTGTCAACTGATTTGGGGAGCATATAAAATTTTACTAAATTGATTGATAAAAAATTGAACGATGCACATGTACCATGAAAGAGAGTTTAGAATACATTAATACAAATGTATAATGTGGTTAGAAATTTTAAAAAACCACTAAAGATTATAGGCTTCAGTATATTAACCATTTATCGAAAATTGAATATTTTGTAAGGTTAACATATAGATTTTGAGAAAATTCAAAAAATATTACAATATTGTTTTAATGGACAGTTGTATCAAGAACTAATATATGATTATGGTCAGAGAATTTTGGAACCTTTGTTGTCTCCGATTGTCTAGAATAGGGATTTTATTATGGTTTGTCCATGATTTAGTGAGCATATGAAGTTTTACTAAATTAATTGATAAAAATTGAACGATGCACATGTACCATGAAAGAGAGTTTAAAATACATTAATACAAACGTAGAATGTGGTTAGAATTTTTTTAAAAACACTAAAGATTATAGGCTTCAGTATATTAACCATTTATCGAAAAATTGAATATTTTGTATGAGTTAACACATAGATTTTGAGAAAAATAAGATAATATTATTTTAATGCATAGTTTTCTCATGAACTAATATTTGATTATGGCCAGAGAGGTTTGGAAACTTTGTTGTCTCCGTTTCTCTAGAATATGGATTTTATTGTGGTTTGTCAACTGATTTGGGGAGCATATAAAATTTTACTAAATTGATTGATAAAAATTGAACGATGCACATGTACCATGAAAGAGAGTTTAGAATACATTAATACAAATGTATAATGTGGTTAGAAATTTTAAAAAACCACTAAAGATTATAGGCTTCAGTATATTAACCATTTATCGAAAATTGAATATTTTGTAAGGTTAACATATAGATTTTGAGAAAATTCAAAAAATATTACAATATTGTTTTAATGGACAGTTGTATCAAGAACTAATATATGATTATGGTCAGAGAATTTTGGAACCTTTGTTGTCTCCGATTGTCTAGAATAGGGATTTTATTATGGTTTGTCCACTGATTTAGTGAGCATATGAAGTTTTACTAAATTAACTGATTACAAAAATCAAACGATGCTCATTTTCCATGAAAGAGAACTTAAAATACATTAATACAAACGTAGAATGTGGTTAGAATTTTTTTAAAAACACTAAAGATTATAAGCTTCAGTATATTAACCATTTATCGAAAAAATGAAAATTTTGTAGGAGTTAACATATAGATTTTGAGAAAAATTCAAAAAATATTATAATACTGTTTTAATGCATATTTGTATCATGAAATAACATATGATAATGGTCGGAGAGGCTTGGAATCTTTGTTGTCTCCGTTTCTCTAGAATAGAGATTTTATTGTGGTTTTGTCGATTGATTTATGAAGGATATGAAGTTTTACTAAATTAACTGATAAAAAAAATATAACAATGCCCTTGTACCATGAAAGAGAGTTTATAATACATTAATACAAACGTAGAATGTGGTTACAAATTTTAAAACACTAAATATTATAGGCTTCAGTATATTTACCATTTATCAAAAAATTGAATATTTTGTAGGGGTTAACACATAGAATTTAAGAAAAATTCAAAAAATACATTAATACAAATGTAGAATGTGGTTAGAAATTTTAAAACAACACTCAATATTATAGGCTTCAGTATATTAACCATTTATTGAAAAACTAAATATTTTGTAGGGGTGTTAACACATAGATTTTGAGAAAAAATCAAAAAACATTACAATATTGTTTTAATGCATAGTTGTATCAAGAACTAATATATGATTATGGTCAGAGAATTTCAAAACCTTTGTTGTCTCCATTTGTCTAGAATAGGGATTTTATTATGGTTTGTCCACTGATTTATGGAGCATATGAAGTTTTACTAAATTAACTGATTACAAAAATCAAACCATGCTCATTTTCCATGAAATAGAATTAAAAATATAAATTAAAACAAACGTTGAATGTGGTTAGAATTTTTTTTTAAAAAAAACACTAAAGATTATAAGCTTCAGTATATTAACCGTTTATCGAAAAAATGAATATTTTGTAGGAGTTAACACATAGATTTTGAGAAAAATTCAAAAAATATTATAATATTGTTTTAACGCATATTTGTATCATGAAATAACATATGATGATGGTCGGAGAGGTTTGAAATCTTTGTTGTCTCTGTTTCTCTAGAATAGAGATTTTATTGTGGTTTTGTCGATTGATTTATGGAGCATATGAAGTTTTACTAAATTAACTGATAAAAAAATAGAACGATGCCCATGTACCATGAAAGAGAGTTTAGAATAAATTAATACAAACATAGAATGTGGTTAGAAATTTTAAAGCAATAAATATTATAGGCTTCAGTATATTAACCATTTATCGAAAAACTGAATATTTTGTATGAGTTAACACATAGATTTTGAGAAAAATTCAAAAAATAAGACAATATTATCTTAATGCATAGTTTTATCATGAACTAATATTTGATTATGGCCAGAGAGGTTTGGAACCTTTGTTGTCTCCTTTTCTCTAGAATAGGGATTTTATTGTGGTTTGTCCTCTGATTTGGGGAGCATATAAAATTTTACTAAATTGATTAATAAAAATTTGAACGATGCACATGTACAATGAAATAGAGTTTAGAATACATTAATACAAATGTAAAATGTGGTTAAAAGTTAAAAAAAAAACACTAAAGATTATAGGCTATAATATATTAACCATTTAAAGAAAAACTGAATATTTTATAGGGGTTAACACGTAGATTTTGAGAAAAATTCAAAAAATATTGCAATATTGTTTTAATACATAGTTGTATCAAGAACTAACATATGATTATGGTCACAGAGTTTTGGAACCTTTGTTGGCTTCGTTTCTTTAGAATAGAGATTTTATTGTGATTTGTCCACTGATTTGGCGAGCATATGAAGTTTTACTAAATTAACTGATTACAAAAATAGAACGTTGTCCATGTACCATGAAAGAAAATTTAGAATACATTAATACAAACGTAGAATGTGGTTAGAAATTTTAAAACAACGCTAAAGATTATAGGCTTCAGTATATTAACCATTTATCCAAAAAATGAATAATTGGTAGGAGTTTAGAATCATGAAATAACATATGATGATAGTCAGAGAGGTTTGGAATCTTTGTTGTCTCCGTTTCTCTAGAATAGAGATTTTATTATGGTTTTGTCCATTGATTTATGGAGCATATGAAGTTTTACTAAATTAGCTATTAAAAAATAGAACGATGCCCATGTACCATAAAAGAGAGTTTAGAATACATTAATACAAACGTAGAATGTGGTTAGAAATTTTAAAACACTAAATATTATTGGCTTCAGTATATTAACCATTTATCGAAAAACTGAATATTTTGTAGTGGTTAATACATAGATTTCGAGAAAATTTCAAAAAATACTGCAATATTTTTTTAATGCATAGTTATATCAAGAACTAACATATGATTATGGTCAGAGAGTTTTGAAACTTTTTTTTATCTCCGTTTCTCTCGAATAGAAATTTTATTGTGGTTTATCTGCTGATTTAAGGAGTATATGAAGTTTTACTAAATTAACTGATTAAAAAATAAGAACGATGCCCAAGTACCATGAAAAAGAGTTTAGAATACATTAATACAAATGTAGAATGTGGTTAGAAATTTGAAAACAACACTAAAGATTATAGGCTTCAATATATTAACCATTTATCGAAAAACTGAATATTTTGTAGGAGTTAACACATAGATTTTGAGAAAAATTCAAAAACTAAGACAATATTATTTTAATGCATAGTTTTATCATGAAATAATATTTGATTATGGCCAGAGAGGTTTGGAACCTTTGTTGTCTCTGTTTCTCTACAATAGGGATTTTATTGTGATTTGTCCACTGATTTGGGGAGCTTATAAAATATTACTAAATTGATTGATAAAAAATTGAACGATGCACATGTACAATTAAAGAGAGTTTAGAATACACTAATACAAATGTAAAATGTGGTTAATTTTTTTAACAAAACACTAAAGATTTTAGGCTACAGTATATTAACCATTTAAAGAAAAACCGCATATTTTATAGGTTAACACATAGATTTTGAGAAAAATTCAAAACATTTTACAATATTGTTTTAATGCATAGTTGTATCCAAAACCAACATATGATTATGGTCACAGAGTTTTGGAACCTTTGTTGGCTTCGTTTCTCTAGAATAGAGATTTTATTATGGTTTGTCCATTGATTTATGTAGCATATGAAATTTTACTAAATTAACTGATAAAAAAATAGAATGATGCCCATGTACCATGAAAGAGAGCTTAGAATACTTTAATACAAATGTAGAATGTGGATAGAAATTGTAAAACAATACTAAAGATTATAGGCTTCGGTATATTAACCATGTATAGAAAAATTGAAATTTTGTAGGGGTTAACACCTATATTTTGAGAAAAATTCAAAAAATATTACAATATTGTTTTAATGCATAGTTGTATCAAGAACTAACATATGATTATGGTCAGAGAGTTTTGGAACCTTTGGGGTCTCCGTTTGTCTAGAATATGGATTTTATTATGGTTTGTCCACGATTTATGTAGCATATGAAATTTTACTAAATTAACTGATAAAAAATAGAATGATGCCCATGTACCATGAAAGAGAGCTTAGAATACTTTAATACAAATGTAGAATGTGGATAGAAATTGTAAAACAATACTAAAGATTATAGGCTTCAGTATATTAACCATTTATCGAAAAACTGAATATTTTGTAGGAGTTAACACATATATTTTGAGAAAAATTCAAAAATATTACAATATTGTTTTAATGCATAGTTGTATCAAGAACTAACATATGATTATGGTCAGAGAGTTTTGGAACCTTTGGGGTCTCCGTTTGTCTAGAATATGGATTTTATTATGGTTTGTCCACTGATTTAGGGACCGTATGAAATTTTACTAAATTAACTGATTAAAAAATAGAATGATGCCCATTTACCATGAAAGAGAGTTTATAATACTTTAATACAAATGAAGAATGTGGTTAGAAATTGTAAAACAAGACTAAAGATTATAGGCTTCAGTATATTAACCATGTAACGAAAAATTGAAAATTTTGTACGGGTTAACACATAGATTTTGAGAAAAATTCAAAAAATATTACAATATTGGTTTAATGCATAGTTGTATGAAAAACTAACATATGATTATCGTCAGAGAGTTTTGGAACCTTTGGTGTCTCCGTTTGTCTAGAATAGCGATTTTATTATGTGTTGTCCACTGATTTAGGGAGCATATGAAGTTTAACTAAATTAACTGATTACAAAAATCAAACGATGCCCATTTTCCATGAAAGAGAATTTAAAACAAATTAAAAAAAACGTAGAATGTGGTTAGAAATTAAAAAAAAAACACACACTTAAGATTATAGGCTTCAGTATATTAACCATTTATCGAAAAATGAATATTTTGTAAGAGTTAACACATATATTTTGAGAAAAATTCAAAAAATATTATAATGTTGTTTTAATGCATATTTGTATCATGAAATAACATATGATGATGGTCAGAGAGGTTTTGAATCTTTATTGTCTCCTTTTCTCTAAAATAGAGATTTTATTGTGGTTTTGTCCTTTGATTTATGGAGCATGTGAAGTTTTACTAAATTAACTGATAAAAAAATAGAACGATGCCCATGTACCATGAAAGAGAGTTTAGAATACATTAATACAAACGTAGAATGTGGTTAGAAATTTTAAAACACTAAATATTATAGGCTTCAGTATATTAACCATTTATCGAAAAACTGAATATTTTGTAGGGGTTAACACATAGATTTTGAGAAAAATTCAAAAAATATTAAAATATTTTTTTAATGCATAGTTGTATCAAGAACTAACATATGATTATGGTCAGAGAGTTTTGGAACTTTTGTTATCTCCATTTCTCTAGAATATAAATTTTATTGTGGTTTATCCGCTGATTTAAGGAGTATATGAAGTTTTACTAAATTAACTGATTAAAAAAAAGAACAATGCCCAAGTACTATGAAAAATAGTTTAGAATACATTAATACAAATATAGAATGTGGTTAGAAATTTTAAAACAACACTAAAGATTATAGGTTTCAGTATATTAACCATTTATCGAAAACCTGAATATTTTGTAGGAGTTAACACATAGATTTTAAGAAAAATAAAAAAATAAGACAATATTATTTTAATGCATAGTTTTATCATGAACTAATATTTGATTATTGCCAGAGAGGTTTGGAACCTTTGTTGTCTCTGGTTCTCTAGAATAGGGATTTTATTATGGTTTGTCCACTGATTTGGGGAGCATATAAAATATTACTATATTTATTGATAAACAATTTAACGATGCACATGTACAATGAAAGAGAGTTTAAAATACATTAATACAAATGTAAAATGTGGTTGAATTTTTTTAAAAAAACACTAAAGATTATAGGCTACAGTATATTAACCATTTAAAGAAAAACTGAATATTTTATAGGGGTTAACACTTATTTTGAGAAAAATTCAAAAAATATTGCAATATTGTTTTAATGCATAGTTGTATCATGAAATAACATATGATTATGGTCACAGAGTTTTGGAACCTTTGATGGCTTCGTTTATCTAGAATAGGGATTTTATTTTTGTTTGTCCATTGATTTAAGGATTATATGAAGTTTTACTAAATTAACCGATTAAAAAATAGAACGATGCCCATGTACCATGAAAGAGAGTTTAGAATAAATTAATACAAATGTAGAATGTGGTTAGAAATTTAAAAACAACACTAAATATTATAGGCTTCCATATATTAACCTTTTATCGAAAAACTGATTATTTTGTATGGATTAACATATAGATTTTGAGAAAAATTCAAAAAATATTAAAATATTTTTTTAATAAATAGTTGCATCAAGAACTAACATATGATTATGGTCAGAGAGTTTTGGAACCTTTGTTGTTTCCGTTTCTCTAGAATATAAATTTTATTGTGGTTTACCCCCTGATTTAAGGAGTATAAGAAGTTTTACTAAATTAACTGATTAAAAATAAGAACAATGCCCATGTACCATGAAAAATATTTTAAAATACATTAATACAAATGTAGAATGTGGTTAGAAATTTTAAAACAACACTCAATATTATAGGCTTCAGTATATTGACCATTTATTGAAAAACTAAATATTTTGTAGGGGTGTTAACAAATAGATTTTGAGAAAAAATCAAAAAACATTACAATATTGTTTTAATGCATAGTTGTATCCAGAACTAACATATGATTATGGTCAGAGAGTTTTGGAACCTTTGTTGGCTTCGTTTCTCTAGAATAGAGATTTTATTGTGATTTGTCCATTGATTTATGGAGCTTATGAAATTTTACTAAATTAACTAATAAAAAAATAGAATGATGCCCATGTACCGTAAAAGAGAGTTTATAATACTTTAATACAAATTTAGAATGTGGTTAGAAATTGTAAAACAACACTAAAGATTATAGGCTACAGTATATTAACCATGTATCGAAAAATTGAAAATTTTGTAGGGGTTAACACATAGATTTTGAGAAAAATTCAAAAAATATTACAATATTGTTTTAATACGTAGTTGTATCATGAACTAACATATGATTATGGTCATAGAGTTTTGGAACCTTTGGTGTATCTGTTTGTCTAGAATAGGGATTTTATTATGGTTTGTCCATTGATTTATGGAGCATATGAAGTTTTACTATATTAACTGATAAAAAATAAAACGATGCCCATGTACCATGAAAGAGAGTTTAAAATACATTAATACAAATGTAAAATGTGGTTGAATTTTTTTAAAAAAACACTAAAGATTATAGGCTACAGTATATTAACCATTTAAAGAAAAACTGAATATTTTATAGGGGTTAACACTTATTTTGAGAAAAATTCAAAAAATATTGCAATATTGTTTTAATGCATAGTTGTATCATGAAATAACATATGATTATGGTCACAGAGTTTTGGAACCTTTGATGGCTTCGTTTATCTAGAATAGGGATTTTATTTTTGTTTGTCCATTGATTTAAGGATTATATGAAGTTTTACTAAATTAACCGATTAAAAAATAGAACGATGCCCATGTACCATGAAAGAGAGTTTAGAATAAATTAATACAAATGTAGAATGTGGTTAGAAATTTAAAAACAACACTAAATATTATAGGCTTCCATATATTAACCTTTTATCGAAAAACTGATTATTTTGTATGGATTAACATATAGATTTTGAGAAAAATTCAAAAAATATTAAAATATTTTTTTAATAAATAGTTGCATCAAGAACTAACATATGATTATGGTCAGAGAGTTTTGGAACCTTTGTTGTTTCCGTTTCTCTAGAATATAAAATTTTATTGTGGTTTACCCACGATTTAAGGAGTATATGAAGTTTTACTAAATTAACTGATTAAAAATAAGAACGATGCCCAAGTACCATGAAAAGAGTTTAGAATACATTAATACAAATGTAGAATGTGGTTAGAAATTTTAAAACAACACTAAGGATTATAAGTTTCATATATTAACCATTTATCTAAAAACTGAATATTTTGTAGGAGTTAACACATAGATTTTAAGAAAAATTCAAAAAATATTATAATAATATTTTAATGCATATTTGTATCATGAAATAACATATGATTATGGTCGAAGTTTGGAATCTACGTGTCTCGTTCCAGAGAATAGATTTTATTGTGGTTTGTCCATTGATTTATGGAGCATATGATGTTTTACTAAATTAACTGAACTAACATATGATTATTAGAGGTTTGGAATCTATGTTGTCTCCGTTTCGTAGAATAGAGATTTTATTGTGGTTTGTCCATTGATTTATGGAGCATATGATGTTTTACTAAATTAACTGATAAAAAATAGAACGATGCTCATGTAACATGAAAGAGAGTTTAGAATACATTAATAGAAATGTAGAATGTGGTTAGAATTTTTAAAACAACACTAAAGATTATAGGCCAAAGATATTAACCATTTATTGAAAACTAAATATTTTGTAGGGTGTTAACAAATAGATTTTGAGAAAAAATCAAAAACATTACAATATTGTTTTAATGCATAGTTGTATCCAGAACTAACATATGATTATGGTCAGAGAGTTTTGGAACCTTTGTTGTCTCCGTTTCTCTAGAATAGAGATTTTATTGTGATTTGTCCATTGATTTATGGAGCTTATGAAATTTTACTAAATTAACTAATAAAAAATAGAATGATGCCCATGTACCATGAAAGAGAGTTTATAATACTTTAATACAAATTTAGAATGTGGTTAGAAATTGTAAAACAACACTAAGGATTATAAGTTTCATATATTAACCATTTATCGAAAAACTGAATATTTTGTAGGAGGTTAACACATAGATTTTGAGAAAAATTCAAAAAATATTACAATATTGTTTTAATACGTAGTTGTATCATGAACTAACATATGATTATGGTCATAGAGTTTTGGAACCTTTGGTGTATCTGTTTGTCTAGAATAGGGATTTTATTATGGTTTGTCCACTGATTTAGGGAGCATATGAAGTTTTACTAAATTAACTGATTACAAAAATAAAACGATGCCCATTTTCCATGAAAGAGAATTCAAAATACAATATAACAAACGTAGAATGTGGTTAGAAATTTTTTTTAAAAAACACTAAAAATTATAGGCTTCAGTATATTAACCATTTATCGAAACAATGAATATTTTGTAGGAGTTAACACATAGATTTTGAAAAAAATTCAAAAAATATAATAATGTTTTAATGCATATTTGTATCATGAAATAACATATGATGATGGTCAGAGAGGTTTGGAATCTTTGTTGTCTCCGTTTCTCTAGAATATAAAATTTTATTGTGGTTTTGTCCATTGATTTATGGAGCATGTGAAGTTTTACTATATTAACTGATAAAAAAATAAAACGATGCCCATGTACCATGAACGAGAGTTTAGAATACATTAATACAAACGTAGAACGTGGTTAGAAATTTTAAAACACTAAATATTATAGGCTTCAGTATATTAACCTTTTATCGAAAAACTGAATACACATAGATTTTGAGAAAAATTCAAAAAATATTACAATATATTTATAACGCATAGTTGTATCAAGAACTAACATATGATTATGGCCAGAGAGTTTTGGAACTTTTGTTATCTCCGTTTCTCTTGAATAGAAATTTTATTGTGGTTTATCCGCTGATTTAAGGAGTATATGAAATTTTACTAAATTAACTGATTAAAAAATAAGAACGATGCCCAAGTACCATGAAAAAGAGTTTAGAATACATTAATACAAATGTAGAATGTGGTTAGAAATTTTAAAACAACACTAAGGATTATAAGTTTCAGTATATTAACCATTTATCGAAAAACTGAATATTTTGTAGGAGTTAACACATAGATTTTAAGAAAAATTCAAAAAAAATATTATAATAATATTTTAATGCATATTTGTATCATGAAATAACATATGATTATGGTCAGAGAAGTTTGGAATCTACGTTGTCTCCGTTTCGTAGAATAGAGATTTTATTGTGGTTTGTCCATTGATTTATGGAGCATATGATGTTTTACTAAATTAACTGAACTAACATATGATTATGGTCAGAGGTTTGGAATCTTTGTTGTCTCCGTTTCGTAGAATAGAAATTTTATTGTGGTTTATCCGTTGATTTAAAGAGTATATGAAATTTTACTAAATTAACTGATTAAAAAATAAGAACGATGCCCAAGTACCATGAAAAAGAGTTTAGAATACATTAATACAAATGTAGAATGTGGTTAGAAATTTTAAAACAACACTAAGGATTATAAGTTTCAGTATATTAACCATTTATCGAAAAACTGAATATTTTGTAGGAGTTAACACATAGATTTTAAGAAAAATTCAAAAAAAATATTATAATAATATTTTAATGCATATTTGTATCATGAAATAACATATGATTATGGTCAGAGAAGTTTGGAATCTACGTTGTCTCCGTTTCCGTAGAATAGAGATTTTATTGTGGTTTGTCCATTGATTTATGGAGCATATGATGTTTTACTAAATTAACTGAACTAACATATGATTATGGTCAGAGAGGTTTGGAATCTATGTTGTCTCCGTTTCTGTAGAATAGAGATTTTATTGTGGTTTGTCCATTGATTTATGGAGCATATGATGTTTTACTAAATTAACTGATAAAAAAATAGAACGATGCTCATGTAACATGAAAGAGAGTTTAGAATACATTAATAGAAATGTAGAATGTGGTTAGAATTTTTAAAACAACACTAAAGATTATAGGCTTCAGTATATTAACCATTTATTGAAAAACTGAATATTGTGTAGGGCGTTAGCACATGGATTTTGAGAAAAATTTAAAAAATATTACAATATTGTTTTAAAGCAAATTTGTATCAAGAACTAACATATGATTATGGTCAGAGAGTTTTGGAACCTTTGGTGTCTCCGTTTGTCTAGAATAGGGATTATATTAAGGTTTTTCCACTGATTTAAGGAGCATATGAAGTTTTACTAAATTAACTGATTACAAAAATAAAAAGATGCCCATTTTCCATGAAAGAGAATTCAAAATACAATATAACAAACGTAGAATGTGGATAGAAATTTTTATTTAAAAACACTAAAGATTATAAGCTTCAGTATATTAACCATTTATCGAAACAATGAATATTTTGTAGGAGTTAACACATAGATTTTGAGAAAAATTCAAAAAATATAATAATGTTTTAATGCATATTTGTATCATGAAATAACATATTAAGATTGTCAGAGAGGTTTGAAATCTTTGTTGTCTCCGTTTCTCATAATATAAAATTTTATTGTGGTTTGTCCATTGATTTATGGAGCATATGATGTTTTACTAAATTAACTGATAAAAAATAGAACGATGCTCATGTAACATGAAAGAGAGTTTAGAATACATTAATAGAAATGTAGAATGTGGTTAGAATTTTAAAACAACACTAAAGATTATAGGCTTCAGTATATTAACCATTTATTGAAAAACTGAATATTTTGTAGGAGTTAACACATAGATTTTGAGAAAAATTTAAAAATATTACAATATTGTTTTAAAGCAAATTTGTATCAAGAACTAACATATGATTATGGTCAGAGAGTTTTGGAACCTTTGGTGTCTCCGTTTGTCTAGAATAGGGATTTTATTATGGTTTGTCCATTGATTTATGGAGCATATGAAGTTTTACTAAATTAACTGATAAAAAATAAAACGATGCCCATTTTCCATGAAAGAGAATTCAAAATACAATATAACAAACGTAGAATGTGGATAGAAATTTTTATTTAAAAACACTAAAGATTATAAGCTTCAGTATATTAACCATTTATCGAAACAATGAATATTTTGTAGGAGTTAACACATAGATTTTGAGAAAAATTCAAAAAATATAATAATGTTTTAATGCATATTTGTATCATGAAATAACATATGATGATGGTCAGAGAGGTTTGAAATCTTTGTTGTCTCCGTTTCTCTAGAATATAAATTTTATTGTGGTTTGTCCATTGATTTATGGAGCATGTGAAGTTTTACTAAATTAACTGATAAAAAAATAGAACGATGCCCATGTACCATGAATGAGAGTTTAGAATACATTAATACAAACGTAGAATGTGGTTAGAAATTTTAAAACACTAAATATTATAGGCTTCAGTATATTAACCATTTATCGAAAAACTGAATATTTTGTAGGAGGTTAACACATAGATTTTGAGAAAAATTCAAAAAATATTACAATATTTTTTTAATGCATAGTTGTATCAAGAACTAACATATGATTATGGTCAGAGAGTTTTGGAACTTTTATTATCTCCGTTTCTCTTGAATAGAAATTTTATTGTGGTTTATCCGTTGATTTAAAGAGTATATGAAGTTTTACTAAATTAACTGATTAAAAAATAAGAACGATGCCCAAGTACCATGAAAAGAGTTTAGAATACATTAATACAAATGTAGAATGTGGTTAGAAATTTTAAAACAACACTAAGGATTATAAGCTTCAGTATATTAACCATTTATCGAAAAACTGAATATTTTGTAGGAGTTAACACATAGATTTTAAGAAAAATTCAAAAAATATTATAATATTATTTTAATACATATTTGTATCATGAAATAACATATGATTATGGTCAGAGAGGTTTGGAATCTACGTTGTCTCCGTTTCTGTAGAATAGAGATTTTATTGTGGTTTGTCCATTGATTTATGGAGCATATGATGTTTTACTAAATTAACTGATAAAAAATAGAACGATGCCCATGTAACATGAAAGAGAGTTTAGAATACATTAATAAAAATGTAGAATGTGGTTAGAATTTTTAAAACAACACTAAAGATTATAGGCTTCAGTATATTAACCATTTATTGAAAAACTGAATATTTTGTAGGGCGTTAGCACATGGATTTTGAGAAAAATTCAAAAAATATTACAATATTGTTTTAAAGCAAATTTGTATCAAGAACTAACATATGATTATGGTCAGAGAGTTTTGGAACCTTTGGTGTCTCCGTTTGTCTAGAATAGGGATTTTATTATGGTTTGTCCATTGATTTAAGGAGCATATGAAGTTTTACTAAATTAACTGATTACAAAAATAAAAAGATGCCCATTTTCCATGAAAGAGAATTCAAAATACAATATAACAAACGTAGAATGTGGATAGAAATTTTTATTTAAAAACACTAAAGATTATAAGCTTCAGTATATTAACCATTTATCGAAACAATGAATATTTTGTAGGAGTTAACACATAGATTTTGAGAAAAATTCAAAAAATATAATAATGTTTTAATGCATATTTGTATCATGAAATAACATATTAAGATTGTCAGAGAGGTTTGAAATCTTTGTTGTCTCCGTTTCTCTATAATATAAAATTTTATTGTGGTTTTGTCCATTGATTTATGGAGCATGTGAAGTTTTACTAAATTAACTGATAAAAAAATAGAACGATGCCCATGTACCATGAATGAGAGTTTAGAATACATTAATACAAACGTAGAACGTGGTTAAAAATTTTAAAACACTAAATATTATAGGCTTCAGTATATTAACCATTTATCGAAAAACTGAATATTTTGTAGGAGGTTAACACATAGATTTTGAGAAAAATTCAAAAAATATTACAATATTTTTTTAATGCATAGTTGTATCAAGAACTAACATATGATTATGGTCAGAGAGTTTTGGAACTTTTATTATCTCCGTTTCTCTTGAATAGAAATTTTATTGTGGTTTATCCGTTGATTTAAAGAGTATATGAAGTTTTACTAAATTAACTGATTAAAAAATAAGAACGATGCCCAAGTACCATGAAAAGAGTTTAGAATACATTAATACAAATGTAGAATGTGGTTAGAAATTTTAAAACAACACTAAGGATTATAAGCTTCAGTATATTAACCATTTATCGAAAAACTGAATATTTTGTAGGAGTTAACACATAGATTTTAAGAAAAATTCAAAAAATATTATAATATTATTTTAATACATATTTGTATCATGAAATAACATATGATTATGGTCAGAGAGGTTTGGAATCTACGTTGTCTCCGTTTCTGTAGAATAGAGATTTTATTGTGGTTTGTCCATTGATTTATGGAGCATATGATGTTTTACTAAATTAACTGATAAAAAATAGAACGATGCCCAAGTACCATGAAAAGAGTTTAGAATACATTAATAAAAATGTAGAATGTGGTTAGAATTTTTAAAACAACACTAAAGATTATAGGCTTCAGTATATTAACCATTTATTGAAAAACTGAATATTTTGTAGGGCGTTAGCACATGGATTTTGAGAAAAATTCAAAAAATATTACAATATTGTTTTAATGCAAAGTTGTATCAAGAACTAACATATGATTATGGTCAGAGAGTTTTGGAACCTTTGGTGTCTCCGTTTGTCTAGAATAGGGATTATATTATGATTTGACCACTGATTTAGGGAGCATATGAAGTTTTACTAAATTAACTGATTACAAAAATCAAACGATGCTCATGTTCCATGAAAGAGAATTTAAAATAAATTAAAAAAAACGTAGAATGTGGTTAGAAATTAAAAAAAACACTCAAGATTATAGGCTTCAGTTTATTAACCATTTATCGAAAAGAATGAATATTTTGTAGGGGGTTAACACATTGATTTTGAGAAAAAAAAACAAAAAATACTATAATATTGTTTTAATGCATAGTTGTATCAAGAACTAACATATGATTATGGCCAGAGAGTTTTGAAACCTTTGGTGTCTCCGTTTGTCTAGAATAGGGATTTTATTATGGTTTGTCCACTGATTTAGGGAGCATATAAAGTTTTACTAAATTAACTGATTACGAAAATCGAACGATGCCTATGTACCATAGAAGAGAATTTGAAATACACTAATACAAACGTAGAATGTGGTTAGAAATTTTAAAAAAAAAACACACTAAAGATTATAGGCTTCAGTATATTAACCATTTATCGAATATTGTGTAGGAGTTAACACATAGATTTTGAAAAAAATTCAAAAAATATTATAACATTGTTTTAATGAATAGTTGTATCAAGAACTAACTTAAGATTATGGTCAGAGAGGTTTGGAACTTTTGTTGTCTCCGTTTCTCTAGAATATAAATTTTATTGTGGTTTATCCACTGATTTATGGAGTATATGAAGTTTTACTAAATTAACTGATAAAAAAATAGAACGACGTACATGTACCATGAAAGAGAGTTTAGAATACATTAATACAAATGTGGAATGTGGTTAGAAATTTTTAAACAACACTAAATATTATAGGCTTCAGTATATTAACGATTTATCAAAAAACTGAATATTTTGTAAGGGTTAACACATAGATTTTGAGAAAAAATCAAAAAAATATTACAATACTTTTTAATGCATATTGTATCAAGACCTAACATATGATTATGGTCAGAGAGTTTAGGAACTTTTTTTTATCTCCGTTTCTCTAGATTAGAAATTTTATTGTGGTTTATCCGCTAATTTAAAGAGTATATGAAGTTTTACTAAATTAACTGATTAAAAAATAAGAACGATGCCTATATACCATGAAAAAAAGTTTAGAATACATTAATACAAATTTAGAATGTGGTTATAAATATAAAAAAAAAACACTAAAGATTATAGGCTTCAGTAGATTAACCATTTATCGAAAAACTGAAAATTTTGTAGGGGTTAACACATAGATTTTGAGAAAAATTAAAAAAAATTAAAATATTGTTTCAATGCATATTTGTATCATGAACTAAAATATGATGATGTGGTTAAAAATTTAAAACAATACTAAATATTATAGGCTTCAGCAATTAACCATTTATGAAAAAGCTGAATATTTTGTGGGTTAACACATAGATTTTGAGAAAAAATCAAAAAATATTACAATACTTTTAATGCATATTGTATCAAGACCTAACATATGATTATGGTCAGAGAGTTTAGGAACTTTTTTATCTCCGTTTCTCTAGATTAGAAATTTTATTGTGGTTTATCCGCTAATTTAAAGAGTATATGAAGTTTTACTAAATTAACTGATTAAAAAATAAGAACGATGCCTATATACCATGAAAAAGTTTAGAATACATTAATACAAATTTAGAATGTGGTTATAAATATAAAAAAAAACACTAAAGATTATAGGCTTCAATATATTAACCATTTATCGAAAAACTGAAAATTTTGTAGGGTTAACACATAGATTTTGAGAAAAATTAAAAAATTAAAATATTGTTTCAATGCATATTTGTATCATGAACTAAAATATGATGATGTGGTTAAAAATTTAAAACAATACTAAATATTATAGGCTTCAGTATATTAACGATTTATCAAAAAACTGAATATTTTGTAAGGGTTAACACATAGATTTTGAGAAAAAATCAAAAAAATATTACAATACTTTTTAATGCATATTGTATCAAGACCTAACATATGATTATGGTCAGAGAGTTTAGGAACTTTTTTTTATCTCCGTTTCTCTAGATTAGAAATTTTATTGTGGTTTATCCGCTAATTTAAAGAGTATATGAAGTTTTACTAAATTAACTGATTAAAAAATAAGAACGATGCCTATATACCATGAAAAAAAGTTTAGAATACATTAATACAAATTTAGAATGTGGTTATAAATATAAAAAAAAAACACTAAAGATTATAGGCTTCAGTAGATTAACCATTTATCGAAAAACTGAAAATTTTGTAGGGGTTAACACATAGATTTTGAGAAAAATTAAAAAAAATTAAAATATTGTTTCAATGCATATTTGTATCATGAACTAAAATATGATGATGTGGTTAAAAATTTAAAACAATACTAAATATTATAGGCTTCAGCAATTAACCATTTATCGAAAAACTGAATATTTTGTAGGGGTTAACACATATATTTTGAGAAAAAAATCAAAAAATATTAAAATATTGTCTCAATGCATATTTGCATCAAGAACTAACATATGATTATTGTCAGAGAGTTTTGGAATCTTTGTTGTCTTTTTTTTTCTATAATAGAAATTTTATTGTGGTTTATCCGCTGATTTGAGTATATGAAGTTTTACAAAATTAACTGATTAAAAATTAAGAACGATGCCCATGTACCATGAAAAAGAGCTTAGAATACATTAATACAAATGTAGAATGTGGTTAAATTATTTAGTACAACACTAAAGATTATAGGCTTCAATATATTAACCATTTATCGAAAAACTGAATATTTTATAGGGTGAGACTTTGATTCTAAGGATAACACCTTTTTGAGAAAAGTTATAATAGATCTAAAGGTGACACATAGATTATTTAATACAACACTAAAAAAATTTCAATCTAAAAACTAGTTATCTTAGGTCCTTCACGAAAGGTATTACACATAGATTTTGAGAAAAATTCAAAAAATATTACAATATTGTTTTAATACATAGTTGTATCCAGAACTAACATATGACTATGGTCAGAGAGTTTTGGAACCTTTGTTCGCTTCGTTTCTCTAGAATAGAGATTTTATTGTGGTTTGTCCATTGATTTATGGAGCATTTTAATAAATTAACTGCTAAAAAATTAGAACGATGCCCATGTATCATGAAAGAGAGTTTAGTATACTTTAATACAAATGTACAATGTGGTTAGAAATTTTAAAACAACACTAAAGGTTATAGGCTTCAGTATATTAACCATGTATCGAAAAACTGAATATTTTGTTGGGTTTAACACATAGATTTTGAGATAAATTCAGAAAATATTACAATATTTTTTGAATACATAGTTGTATCAAGAACTAACATATGATTATGTTCAGAGAGTTTTGGAACTTTTGTTGTCTCCGTTTCTCTAGAATAGGAATTTTATTGTGGTTTATCCACTAATTTAAGGAGTATATGAAGTTTTACTAAATTAACTGGTAAGAAAAATAGAATGATGCCCATGTAATTTGAAAGAGAGTTTAGAATAAATTAATACAAATTAAGAATGTGGTTAAAAAATTTAAAACAACACTAATGATTATATACTTCAGTATATTAACCTTTATCGAAAAACTGAATATTTTGTAGGGATTAACACATAAATTTTGAGAAAAATTCAAAAAATATGACAATATTATGTTAATGGATAGTTGTATCATGAACAAACATATGATGATGGTAAGAGAGGTTTAGAACCTTTGTTGTCTCCTTTTCTCTAGAATAGAGATTTTATTGTGGTTTGTCCATTGATTTATGGAGCATATAAATTTTTACTAAATTAGCTGATAAAAAAATAGAACGATGCCCATGTACCACGAAATAGAGTTTAGAATACTTTAATACATATGTAGAATGTGGTTGAAAATTTTAAAACAACACTAAAGATTATAGGCTTCGGTATATTAACCAATTATCAAAAAATTGAATATTTTGTAGGGGTTAGCATATATATTTTGAGAAAAATTCAAAAAAATATGACAATATTGTTTTAATGCGTATTTGTATCATGAACTAACATATTATGATGGTCAGAGAGTTTTGGAACCTTTGTTGGCTTCGTTTCTCTAGAATAGAGATTTTATTGTGGTTTGTCCACTGATTTGGGGAGCATGTGAAGTTTTACTAAATTAATTGATAAAAGAAAAATTAACGATGCCCATGTACCATATAAGAGAGTTTAGAATACAATAACACAAATATAGAATTTGGTTAGAAATTTTAAAACGACAATAAATATTATAGGCTTCAGCATATTAACTATTTATCGAAAAACTGAATATTTTGTAGGGATTAACACATAGATTTTGAGAAAAATTTAAAAAATATTACAATATTGTTTAAATGCATAGTTGTATCATAAACTAACATATGATGATAGTAAGAGAGGTTTAGAACCTTTGTTGTGTCCGTTTCTCTAGAATAGAGATTTTATTGTGGTTTGTCCACTGATTTGGGGAACTTGTGATGTTTAAATAAATTAATTGATAAAAAAAAAATTAACAATGCCCATGTACAATATAAGAGAGTTTATAATACATTAACACAAATATAGAATTTGGTTAGAGATTTTAAAACAACACTAAATATTATAGACTTTAGCATATTAACCATTTATCGAAAAACTGAATATTTTGTAGGGGTTAAATTACAGATTTTGTGAAAAATTCAAAAAAATATTACAGTATTGTTTTAATACATAGTTGTATCAAGAACTAACATATGATTATGGTCGGAGATTTTGGAACTTTTGTTGTCTCTGTTTCTCTAGAATAGGAATTCTATTGTGGTTTATCCGCTAATTTAAGGAGTATATGAAGTTTTACTAAATTAACTGATAAAAAATAGAACGATGCTCATGTACCATGAAAGAGAGTTTAGAATACATTAATACAAATTTAAAATGTGGTTAGAAATTTTAAAACAACACTAAAGATTATAGGCTTCAGTATATTAACCATTTATCAAAAACTGAATATTTTGTAGGGACACATAGATTTTGAGAAAAATTCAAAAAATATTAAAATATTGATTTAATGCATAGTTGTATCAAGAACTAACATTTGATTATGGTCAGAGAGTTTTGGAACTTTTGTTGTCTCCGTTTCTCTAGAATATGAATTTTATTGTGGTTTGTTCACTGATTTAAGGAGTATATGAAGTTTTACTAAATTAACTGATAAAAAATAGAACGATGTCACTGTACCATGAATGAGAGTTTAGAATACATTAATACAAATGTAGAATGTGGTTAGAAATTTTAAAACAACACTAAAGATTATTATCTTTAGTATATTAACCATTTATCGAAAAACTGAATATTTTATAGGAGTTAACACATAGATTTTGAAAAAAAATTCAAAAAATATTAAAATATTGTTTTAATGCATATTTATATCATAAACTAACATATGATGATGGTCAGAGAGGTTTTGAATCTTTGTTGTCTCCGTTTCTCTAGAATAGGGATTTTATTGTGGTTTGTCCATTGATTTATGGAACATATGAAGTTTTACTAAAGACCCCCCTTCTTCCCGACATGCTATGGTGCCCCGGGGTGGGTAGGAGCAGGTCGAGTCCGTATCGCCGTGGAGCAACAGCCGCGTCCGGATCAGATCTATCTACTCGGCAATTCATCCGGTGACTTCACGATCGCCAAAGAAGCCCCAAGAAAGGACACCTCCTCCAGTCTATTAGGCGAGGTATGTTTTCTTGGCCTGAGAGTTGGTTCAACCCCAACGAGAAACATCCTCTCTAGTGTGTTCAATCCCACCTTTCATCAACTGTTGTTTCTCTGTCCTTTTTCGTTCTCCTCTCTCTCTTCTTCGTTCCGAGTTGGTTTGCAAACCATATAGCCTATTTAGACAAAATGGTAAAGGGGCCCGTAACTGATAAAAAAAAATAGATAGATGCCCATGTGCCATGAAAGAGAGTTTAGAATACATTAATACAAATGTAAAATGTGGTTAGAAATTTTAAAACAACACTAAAGATTATAGGCTTCAGTATATTAATCATTTATCGAAAAACTGAATATTTTATAGGAGTTAACACATAGATTTTGAGAAAAATTCAAAAAATATTAAAATATTGTTTTAATGCATATTTGTATCATAAACTAACATATGATGATGGTCAGAGAGGTTTTGAATCTTTGTTTTCTCCGTTTCTCTAGAATAGGGATTTTATTGTGGTTTGTCCATTGATTTATGGAGCATATGAAGTTTTATTAAAGACCCCCCTTCTTCCCGACATGCTATGGTGCCCCGGGGTGGGTAGGAGCGGGTAGAGTCCGTATCGCCGTGGAGAAACAGCCGCGTCCGGATCAGATCTAGCTACTCGGCAATTCATCCGGTGACTTCACGATCGCCAAAGAAGCCCCGAGAAAGGACACCTCCTCCAGTCTATTAGGCGAGGTATGTTCTCTTGGCCTGAGAGTTGGTTCAACCCCAACGAAAAACATCCTCTCTAGTGTGTTCAATCCCACCTTTCATCAACTGTTGTTTCTCTGTCCTTTTCGTTCTCCTCTCTCTCTCTCTTCTTCGTTCGAGTTGGTTTGCAAACCATATAGCCTATTTAGACAAAATGGTAAAGGGGCCGTAACTGATAAAAAAATAGATAGATGCCCATGTACCATGAAAGAGAGTTTAGAATACATTAATACAAATTTAAAATGTGGTTAGAAATTTTAAAACAACACTAAAGATTATAGGCTTCAGTATATTAATCATTTATCGAAAAACTGAATATTTTATAGGAGTTAACACATAGATTTTGAGAAAAATTCAAAAATATTAAAATATTGTTTTAATGCATATTTATATCATAAACTAACATATGATGATGGTCAGAGAGGTTTTGAATCTTTGTTGTCTCCGCTTCTAGAATAGGGATTTTATTGTGGTTTGTCCATTGATTTATGGAACATATGAAGTTTTACTAAAGACCCCCTTCTTCCCGACATGCTATGGTGCCCGGGTGGGTAGGAGCAGGTCGAGTCCGTATCGCCGTGGAGCAACAGCCGTCCGATCAGATCTATCTACTCGCAATTCATCCGGTGACTTCACGACGCCAAAGAAGCCCCAAGAAAGGACACCTCCTCCAGTCTATTAGCGAGGTATGTTTTCTTGGCCTGAGAGTTGGTTCAACCCCAACGAGAAACATCCTCTCTAGTGTGTTCAATCCCACCTTTCATCAACTGTTGTTTCTCTGTCCTTTTTCGTTCTCCTCTCTCTCTTCTTCGTTCCGAGTTGGTTTGCAAACCATATAGCCTATTTAGACAAAATGGTAAAGGCCCGTGAACTGATAAAAAAATAGATAGATGCCCATGTGCCATGAAAGAGAGTTTAGAATACATTAATACAAATGTAAAATGTGGTTAGAAATTTTAAAACAACACTAAAGATTATAGGCTTCAGTATATTAATCATTTATCGAAAAACTGAATATTTTATAGGAGTTAACACATAGATTTTGAGAAAAATTCAAAAAATATTAAAATATTGTTTTAATGCATATTTGTATCATAAACTAACATATGATGATGGTCAGAGAGGTTTTGAATCTTTGTTTTCTCCGTTTCTCTAGAATAGGGATTTTATTGTGGTTTGTCCATTGATTTATGGAGCATATGAAGTTTTATTAAAGACCCCCTTCTTCCCGACATGCTATGGTGCCCGGGTGGGTAGGAGCGGTAGAGTCCGTATCGCCGTGGAGAAACAGCCGCGTCCGGATCAGATCTATCTACTCGGCAATTCATCCGTGACTTCACGACGCCAAAGAAGCCCCAAGAAAGGACACCTCCAGTCTATTAGCGAGGTATGTTTTCTTGGCCTGAGAGTTGGTTCAACCCCAACGAAAACATCCTCTCTAGTGTGTTCAATCCCACCTTTCATCAACTGTTGTTTCTCTGTCCCTTTTCGTTCTCCTCTCTCTCTTCTTCGTTCGAGTTGGTTTGCAAACCATATAGCCTATTTAGACAAAATGGTAAAGGCCCGTGAACTGATAAAAAAATAGATAGATGCCCATGTGCCATGAAAGAGAGTTTAGAATACATTAATACAAATGTAAAATGTGGTTAGAAATTTTAAAACAACACTAAAGATTATAGGCTTCAGATATTAATCATTTATCTAAAAACTGAATATTTTATAGAGTTAACACATAGATTTTGGGAAAAATTCAAAAATATTAAAATATTGTTTTAATGCATATTTGTATCATAAACTAACATATGATGATGGTCAGAGAGGTTTTGAATCTTTGTTTTCTCCGCTTCTAGAATAGGATTTTATTGTGGTTTGTCCATTGATTTATGGAGCATATGAAGTTTTATTAAAGACCCCCTTCTTCCCGACATGCTATGGTGCCCGGGTGGGTAGGAGCGGTAGAGTCCGTATCGCCGTGGAGAAACAGCCGCGTCGGATCAGATCTAGCTACTCGCAATTCATCCGTGACTTCACGATCGCCAAAGAAGCCCGAGAAAGGACACCTCCTCCAGTCTATTAGGCGAGGTATGTTCTCTTGGCCTGAGAGTTGGTTCAACCCCAACGAAAAACATCCTCTCTAGGGTGTTCAATCCCACCTTTCATCAACTGTTGTTTCTCTGTCCCTTTTCGTTCTCCTCTCTCTCTTCTTCGTTCCGAGTTGATTTGCAAACCATATAGCCTATTTAGACAGAATGGTAAAGGGGCCCGTAACTGATAAAAAAAAATAGATAGATGCCCATGTACCATGAAAGAGAGTTTAGAATATATTAATACAAATTTAGAATGTGGTTAAAAAATTTAAAACAACACCAGAGATTATAGACTTCAGTATATTAACAATTTATCGAAAAACTGAATATTTTGTAGGAGTTAACACATAGATTTTGGGAAAAATTCAAAAAATATGACAATATTGTTTTAATGAATAGTTGTATCATGAACTAACATATGATGATGGTAAGAGAGGTTTAGAACCTTTGTTGTCTCCTTTTCTCTAGAATAGAGATTTTATTGTGGTTTGTCCATTGATTTATGGAGCATATGAAGTTTTATTAAATTAACTGATAAAAAAATAGAACGATGCCCATGTACCATGAAAGAGAGTTTAGAATAATTTAATACATATGTAGAATGTGGTTAGAACTTTTAAAACAACACTAAAGATTATAGGCTTCGGTATATTAACCATTTATCGAAAAACTGAATATTTTGTAGGGGTTAACATATATATTTTGAGAAAAAATCAAAAAATATGACAATATTATTTTAATGTATATTTGTATCATGAACTAACATATTATGATGGTCAGAGAGTTTTAGAACTTTTGTTGGCTTCGTTTCTCTAGAATAGCGATTTTATTGTGGTTTGTCCACTGATTTGGGGAGCATGTGAAGTTTTACTAAATTAATTGATAAAAAAAATTAACGATGTCCGTGTACCATATAAGATAGTTTAGAATACATTAACACAAATATAGAATTTGATTAGAAATTTTAAAATAACACCAAATACTATAGGCTTCAGCATATCAACCATTTATCGAAAAACTGAATATTTTGTAGGGGTTAACATATATATTTTGAGAAAAAATCAAAAAGTATGACAATGTTGTTTTAATGCATATTTGTATCATGAACTAACATATTATGATGGTTAGAGATTTTTGAAACCTTTGTTGGCTTTATTTCTCTAGAATAAAGATTTTATTGTGGTTTGTCCACTGATTTGGGGAGCATGTGAAGTTTTACTAAATTAATTGATAAAAAAAAATTAACGATGCCCATTTACAATATAGGAGAGTTTAGAATACATTAACACAAATATAGAATTTGGTTAGAAATTTTAAAACAACACTAAGGATTATAAGTTTCAGTATATTAATATAAATTTAGAATGTGGTTAGAAATTTTAAATTAACACTAAAGATTATAGGCTTTAGTATATTAACCATTTATCAAAAAACTGAATATTTTGTAGGGACACATAGATTTTGAGAAAAATTCAAAAAATATTAAAATATTGATTTAATGCATAGTTGTATCAAGAACTAACATTTGATTATGGTCAGAGAGTTTTGGAACTTTTGTTGTCTCCGTTTCTCTAGAATATGAATTTTATTGTGGTTTATCCACTGATTTAAGGAGTATATGAAGTTTTACTAAATTAACTGATAAAAAAATAGAACGATGTCACTGTACCATGAATGAGAGTTTAGAATACATTAATACAAATGTAGAATGTGGTTAGAAATTTTAAAACAACACTAAAGATTATTATCTTTAGTATATTAACCATTTATCGAAAAACTGAATATTTTGTAGAGGTTAACACATAGATTTTGAAAAAATTCAAAAAATATTACAATATTGTTTTAATGCATAGTTGTATCAAGAACTAACATATGATTATGGTCAGAGATTTTGGAACTTTTGTTGTCTCCGCTTCTAGAATAGAAATTTTATTGTGGTTTATCCACCGATGAGTATATGAAGTTTTACTAAATTAACGATGAAAAAATTGAATGATGCCATGTACTATGAAAGAGACTTTAGAATACATTAATACAAATATAGAATTTGGCATGAAATAGAGTTTAGAATATATTAATACAAATTTAGAATGTGGTTAAAAATTTAAAACAACACTAAAGATTATAGGCTTTAGTATATTAACCATTTATCAAAAACTGAATATTTTATAGAGTTAACACATAGATTTTGAGAAAAATTCAAAAATATGACAATATTGTTTTAATGAATAGTTGTATCATGAACTAACATATGATGATGGTAAGAGAGGTTTAGAACCTTTGTTGTCTCCTTTTCTCTAGAATAGAGATTTTATTGTGGTTTGTCCATTGATTTATGGAGCATATGAAGTTTTATTAAATTAACTGATAAAAAATAGAACGATGCCCATGTACCATGAAAGAGAGTTTAGAATACATTAATACAAATGTAGAATGTGGTTAGAACTTTTAAAACAACACTAAAGATTATAGGCTTTAGTATATTAACCATTTATCTAAAAACTGAATATTTTGTAGGGTTAACATATATATTTTGAGAAAAATCAAAAATATGACAATATTATTTTAATGTATATTTGTATCATGAACTAACATATTATGATGGTCAGAGAGTTTTGGAACTTTTGTTGTCTCCGTTTCTCTAGAATAGAGATTTTATTGTGGTTTGTCCACTGATTTGGGGAGCATGTGAAGTTTTACTAAATTAATTGATAAAAAAATTAACGATGTCCGTGTACCATATAAGATAGTTTAGAATACATTAACACAAATATAGAATTTGATTAGAAATTTTAAATTAACACTAAAGATTATAGGCTTTAGTATATTAACCATTTATCTAAAAACTGAATATTTTGTAGGGTTAACATATATATTTTGAGAAAAATCAAAAAGTATGACAATGTTGTTTTAATGCATATTTGTATCATGAACTAACATATTATGATGGTTAGAGATTTTGAAACCTTTGTTGGCTTTATTTCTCTAGAATAGAGATTTTATTGTGGTTTGTCCACTGATTTGGGGAGCATGTGAAGTTTTACTAAATTAACTGATAAAAAATAGAACGATGCCCATGTACCATGAAAGAGAGTTTAGAATACATTAACACAAATATAGAATTTGGTTAGAAATTTTAAAACAACACTAAGGATTATAAGTTTCAGTATATTAATATAAATTTAGAATGTGGTTAGAAATTTTAAAACAACACTAAAGATTATAGGCTTTAGTATATTAACCATTTATCGAAAAACTGAATATTTTGTAGAGGTTAACACATAGATTTTGAGAAAAATCAAAAATATGACAATATTATTTTAATGTATATTTGTATCATGAACTAACATATGATTATGGTCAGAGAGTTTTGGAACTTTTGTTGTCTCCGTTTCTCTAGAATAGAGATTTTATTGTGGTTTGTCCATTGATTTATGGAGCATATGAAGTTTTATTAAATTAACTGATAAAAAATAGAACGATGCCCATGTACCATGAAAGAGAGTTTAGAATACATTAATACAAATGTAGAATGTGGTTAGAACTTTTAAAACAACACTAAAGATTATAGGCTTTAGTATATTAACCATTTATCGAAAAACTGAATATTTTGTAGGGTTAACATATATATTTTGAGAAAAATCAAAAATATGACAATATTATTTTAATGTATATTTGTATCATGAACTAACATATTATGATGGTCAGAGAGTTTTGGAACTTTTGTTGTCTCCGTTTCTCTAGAATAGAGATTTTATTGTGGTTTGTCCACTGATTTGGGGAGCATGTGAAGTTTTACTAAATTAATTGATAAAAAAAATTAACGATGTCCGTGTACCATATAAGATAGTTTAGAATACATTAACACAAATATAGAATTTGATTAGAAATTTTAAATTAACACTAAAGATTATAGGCTTTAGTATATTAACCATTTATCAAAAACTGAATATTTTGTAGGGTTAACATATATATTTTGAGAAAAATCAAAAAGTATGACAATGTTGTTTTAATGCATATTTGTATCATGAACTAACATATTATGATGGTTAGAGATTTTGAAACCTTTGTTGGCTTTATTTCTCTAGAATAGAGATTTTATTGTGGTTTGTCCACTGATTTGGGGAGCATGTGAAGTTTTACTAAATTAATTGATAAAAAAAAATTAACGATGCCCATTTACAATATAGGAGAGTTTAGAATACATTAACACAAATATAGAATTTGGTTAGAAATTTTAAAACAACACTAAGGATTATAAGTTTCAGTATATTAATATAAATTTAGAATGTGGTTAGAAATTTTAAATTAACACTAAAGATTATAGGCTTTAGTATATTAACCATTTATCAAAAAACTGAATATTTTGTAGGGACACATAGATTTTGAGAAAAATTCAAAAAATATTAAAATATTGATTTAATGCATAGTTGTATCAAGAACTAACATTTGATTATGGTCAGAGAGTTTTGGAACTTTTGTTGTCTCCGTTTCTCTAGAATATGAATTTTATTGTGGTTTATCCACTGATTTAAGGAGTATATGAAGTTTTACTAAATTAACTGATAAAAAAATAGAACGATGTCACTGTACCATGAATGAGAGTTTAGAATACATTAATACAAATGTAGAATGTGGTTAGAAATTTTAAAACAACACTAAAGATTATTATCTTTAGTATATTAACCATTTATCGAAAAACTGAATATTTTGTAGAGGTTAACACATAGATTTTGAAAAAAATTCAAAAAATATTACAATATTGTTTTAATGCATAGTTGTATCAAGAACTAACATATGATTATGGTCAGAGATTTTTGGAACTTTTGTTGTCTCCGTTTCTCTAGAATAGAAATTTTATTGTGGTTTATCCACCGATGAGTATATGAAGTTTTACTAAATTAACTGATGAAAAAAATTGAATGATGCCATGTACTATGAAAGAGACTTTAGAATACATTAATACAAATATAGAATTTGGCATGAAATAGAGTTTAGAATATATTAATATAAATATAGAATTTGGTTAGAAATTTTAAAACAACACTAAAGATTATAGACTTTAGTATTTTTATCATGAACTAATATATGATTATTGTCAGAGAGGTTTGAAATTTTTTTTGTCTTCGTTTCTCTAAAATAATGATTTTATTGTGGTTTGTTCACTGATTTAAGGAGCATATAAAGTTTTATTAAATTAACTGATAAAAAATAGAACGTAGCCGATGTACCATGAAAGAGTGCATCTATATTTTCTCTCTGTTTGTAAAGGAAAATCAGAAAAAAAAACTATAAGGAAAGATAGATCTACTATGACAAGTTTGTTATTTTCTCTCTATTATAAAATGACCGTAAATGTTTTTTATTACCAGGAAAATTCTTAGCTCTAAATCTATATTTTCTCGTAGACCTGAAATTATACTATAAAATTCAGATTTAAAAAATAATCATTCGTCCCCAATAAAACTAAATTCTTATCACTACTACTAAACTACTAACCACTTTGGTGAGTGAATGTTGTGACAATACTGATGTAAAAACATGTTTTATAACTTTATAAGTTACAATCTACGGTCATTCCTCTTAACGTCTGATCAGTAAATGTTGTTATTATTATTATTACTATTTAAGTAAATGTTTAACTCTAGTGCTTGAGCTTGGGTTTTTGACAACCACGAAGGTGCAATAAGCATGATGAGAGCAATAGTCAACTCAAACTACAGCAAGGTAAAAAGCAAAACGATACAGCGACAAGTAGTAACTCTTAATTAGGAAAGTAAATTAACATCAGTCCTCATAAACAGAAACCTTGCGCAGTTTCAAAATTGCTAATTTGTTCGAGGTTTTGATGGCATCATCAACTCTTCCAGCACGAACATATCCATTGACCATGGATCTGAATGTAGACACATCAGGAGGAGGAGACAAGTCTTTGTCTGAACACATGTCCTCAAACAAACCTTCAGCCTCCGACATCATCCCACGCTCGCAAAGCCTAGCGATCACGTTACTATAACACCGAACCATTCTCTTTCTTCCCTGTTGTGACTCGTTGAATGTCTCCATGGCCTTGTTAAACTCGCCAATATCGAACCAGTAGTCCACCATTATGTTAATGGTCTCTGAATCAAAACGTTTGTGTTTTTTCAACATGTTGTGGAACAAGTCCTTAGCATTTACTTCGATCAAGGCCCCAGCCTCAGTTCTCTTGCAATTTTCTAGCAAAATCCTTAAAAGGGTGTTCCCGGTGGTGGCAGGCAAGCTTTCCCAAGTACGGATAGTGCTATAGCACTCCATTGCTTTCTCTTTATTGTCATGTTTGAGCCAATATTCCACAAATATCGTAGCAATCGATTTGAAAACTCCATCATCATCATCATCATCTTCATCATCATCGAACTTCAGCCTATTCGTGTGAAAGTAATCATCAGCATCTTCAGCATTCATCTGATCCAAGCGCCCACGAATCTCAATGAGCATGGGCGTCCAATCATCCGCCGTAGTTAAGCATCTACTTAATCCCACGAATATTCCAGCTTCCCCGTAGCCATAGGCGTGGACCAAGGCTTGAGTCAAAACACTGAATGTCTCTTTGTCTGCACCGAACCGAGCAGCGTGACGGTAGAGTTGAAGGGCGTCGTCGACACGGCCTAGGTCACAAAAGGCTTTGATCACGTGGTTGAAGGAGACGATGTTAGGGACGATGTTATTCTCGGTGAAGAAGTAATGGAACAGACCGATGCCTTCTTCGAAACGTTTCGCTTGGCAAATGGCTCCGATCACGGCGTTGCATATGAGGATGGTGTCGTGGCCACCACGATCATCTTTCAAGACAGAGAGACGAGCCAACTCAACGGCTCCGTCAACATCTGACAGCTCAATCATCGTCAAGACTCTGTATAGCAGAGAAACAGGACGCCCCTTTACGAGATCCGCCGCCCGGTTTACATCCTCGGACGTCGGGTTCCTGGGAAGCCAGGAGAGGTCTTTTCCAAGCGGGTAGCGTGCCACGGTGGCTGAGGCGACGCAGGTGGACATGTGACGACGATTTGAGAATTGTAGAGACTTTGAGAGGCCAACCAGAAGGATAATGCTGCGGGTTAGGGACATCCCTCCAGAGGTATCGTTTTCAAAGATTTGTATTCTTAATAGAAAGTTCTGATGAACTGTGTGTGTTTGTACTACGCTACTTATACAACGATATGATTAGAGTCCTAGGGTTTATGTATTATATGTATATCGATAATTATATTATATTTTGCTCTAAGATATGTCCTTATCTCTTATAGAAAGATTTGGTTTATAACCATTTGCTATTTCAATAATCAATACTATTAAAACAGGAACATGACCTATTGATATAAGTGTGGTCTAACTATTTTAATACAATTATTAAAACTTCTTATTAATCATTTAAGATAAATATTATACAAAAATATATATATATGATTAAAAACACAAATATAAAAATTAAATTTCAACAAAAATGTAAAACAAAAAAATATATCCACCATTTTAAGGACGGGTTAAAATCTAGTTTGATGTTATGGAAAAATATTATATTACCTTGGAATAGAAGCAAACTCAAGGATCGATGGTTCAATAATATATTTTCCTTCCTTTACCACCCAAAAAAGAAGGAATGAGATAATATCATAAAAATTCATTTTTAATCATTGATATATTTTACAATATAATCGGAAATTTATCATACTAAAGAGGAAAAAAAATAAAAAGATATTTAATTACTTTTTTTTTGCCATCTAATATATTCCTTTCATACTTTTTTTTTTGATTATCTGGAGGTTCCGGCGACAAGGCCCATAATCCCCTATGCCCGAGACCCGGCAGGCACAAAGTTTCATACAAACTTAAACCAACCTATGAGATCAAACAAGGTAAACACTATGTAGCCATCAAAAGACTTGAGAACACCACCTTGGTGTGCCTCTAGCAACATAGGATTGAAACCTGAAGTCCTTTAAAGCACTAGCAGCTATAAGGCGAGCTCCTCTGTTAGCTTCAAATGATTGAGAGAACACACGCCATGCCAAAAAATCTCTCAGTAATAATCTAATCTCCATCACTTTAAACCTGAAGGAAGGCCATTCAGAAGGCCTGTTGATTGCATCCACTAGCATTCTTCCTTTGAAGGAAAAGTGTACCTTTAAACATCTATGACTTTTCATACTTTCGATTGCCCATGCCAGACTAATAAACTGGGCTTCACTTTTGGAGTGGAAACAATATATATTTATATATATTTTGTTGACAAAAATAAAAGATATCTCTTTTAATTAAAAGAGGAACATTCCTATAAATTAACCTTGCACTTATGTGTTATCAACCAAAATGTTATTTCCTACGTGTAATCACAAGAGCTCTTCTCACATCCTTTAACTAAAAGTCCTTTTTTTACTAGAATAATTACATGTATTGTCATTGTTATAAACCTAACTTATTAGAAATTTGTAATCATTAGTTGCTTCAACGATAATTTATCATGGTTATGTTTGTATATTAAACTTAGATAGAACATGTTTATAATGTCCATATAAGCCGCCTTGATATAAACTTGTATAGTTATATATTTTTATAAATATATACAAAATAATTATATTATATAGTTGATATAGTCGTACCATATAGCAAAAAAATAATTATATAATAGTTATATAAATATATATGCAAAACATTAATATTATATAGTTGATATGATCGTATTGTCTATAAAAATAATTATATTATGTATATAAATATATACAAAATAATTATATTATATAATTGATATGGTCGTACTGTAAATCATAAGAGTTCTTTATATTAATTTAAATTAAAGGTTGGCCCAATCATATATGTATATGGTATATTAGATCTTCGCGTATATAACCTTGGAAAACTGTTGGTCATTTGGTAATATTTCATACCCAATTTTCATAAATACATTTTGCCTAAATTATAGTGATTAATTTATGAGCAATAATGAGACGTAAATTAGCATTGCCATATATGGATTTTTAATTTGAACATCCTTTAATTTTGTATATTCGTTAAGGAATATATATGACACATTGAATACTAATTATTAATTAAGAATGAGGCATGATACCACTGTATCTTTATTATAACTAAATTATGTACATTAGAACATCTATAAATTAATTTACAAAAGTTTTCTTATTTAGATTTTTTTATTTTATGATATATTTATTCTAAGATAAGAAAAATATTTGATTTTATTGTATAGAGATTAATTGTTGTTTTTTTGAAAATTGACATTTATATTAATTTTATTATATTATTTGGTGTATATAATATATATTATATAGAACTTAAATGTGGTTTTAAATATAATATTACTAAATTTCATCAAAAATATATTAAGTGTTAAGAAAATATAAAGATAATTCCATTGTTAATATAAAACAAACAATATAATAATAGGTTCTTACTTATATAAAATATGTATACATATAAATTATTAATTTATAATTTTAATGGGACCATATATTTACATAGAATTTGATTTTCTAAGAAAAATATTATCTTATTATTTTATCGATTTGTGTCAAATTTTAAACCTGTCTAAATTGGAACCGAGAAAATTTATTAATTTATAGAGATTATTAATTTATCGAGTATTCATTTATAGAGGTTCTACTGTACATGTATTATAATTTTTAAAAAAAAATTATACTGTATTGTAAAATTAAATTATATCACACATATTTATTATTATATAACATAAATATTTTCATACATTATCTCATCATGCACAAGTCATTATCAAATCTTTACATTTTTTATCAGATTATACTATATTCTTTTTAATGTTGACAAAAAAATACTATATTCTTTTTAAAAGAGTTGTGGTCGATTCATTATATACGTTTTAAACGAGTTGCATCGATTGAATCATTGTGTCCTTAACTTTATTAAATCTTTAAATTATTTTTCTTTCCATTATTGAATTTGCGTGATCCGTGTCTGTATGTAAAGTAAGTTGAAGAACAAAATCTTTTTATTTACAGCAAATTACGTGATCAATATGGTTATGGTCTATTAAGGTAATTTGGGCGATAATCTCGGAGAACAAGTTTTGGTTAATGAATTCGTGAATGTTTTATATAATTAATCACATACGATTTCATCATTTGAAATCTAATCATTCCTCATCCTATATATAAATAGGTTGTTTTGAACACATATACTCATCACATTCTTCTTCCCAAACCTTCATTACAGATTCGATCTCTTAAGCAAAACACTTATGGTGGGTCTCAACTCATTATATAACATGTAGTCTTGTGACTATGAGTTTTACATTTCTAATACCTATAGATTAAAAGTTATAATTTCTTTTAATCCATTCAGTCCGCGCAGGGCGCGGGTATCACCTAGTAAATATATTATTCTTTCTTTTCATGCACGTGTTTCCATGCATGCATGGGATTCTATAAAATAAAATAGGTTAAAATCAGAGTATTGATATAGAATGTATAAAATGAATAGTTTCTGTTATTTTATTAGCTCAACCATAGCTCGTTATATATGTCTCCTGTATTGATAAGGACTAAGAAACTAATACATCATTATTTAAACATAACTAGGAGTTATCTTTTTTTTTTTTAGTTACAAAAAAAAACTAGGAGTTATCTTAATACTGTCCAACTTCATAAATAACTAAAACAGAGTATATTACGTAACAGTTTTTTATTTTATTTTAAGAGGCCTACTCCTATCGAAGCCAAGATGATGATGATGATGTTACTCCGCCGTCGCACTCTCCTAAAGTCCTCCTCTTTTTTAAACCGTCACATCTCCTCCACGTCTGCCACCGCCACGTGGAATCATTATGAGGATGAGAAGGACCTATACACGACGGTGAGATCCTTGATCCGTAGCTCAGAACTAAACAAGGCTGTGGAGTATGCACGCTCGCCAGTTGCTGAAAAAAGTCGCATGGCCACCAGAGTTGCTATATGTGAGCTTGTAGCCCCAGCCTTGGATGATGCCAAACGTTACAAAGACGTCTTAAGCCTCATCCTTGATTCCTGCAGACTCTATAATAATAGCCTCTATTGCCGCTATCTGATCCGTAAAGCTTTTGAGAAAGAGAGACTCAGTTCCGATGCGAAAGAGGAAGCGGAAGCAAAACGTCACGAACTAAACAAGTGTCTTGTCTCAAACCCTCCTCCTTACCCTATCATCCTCGGAGGAGATGTCATCATCTCACCGGAGGAGGAGCCCCCGAAGAATCAATATTACTGTGAGAAGCATCTATACTCGAAGGTTAGATTCTTGATCCAGAATCTCTCTGATCTCGACACCGCCGTGGAGTACGCACGCTTCACCGCTTTCGCCACTTCTCGCACCGAAACAACAACCGCTACATGGACGCCTATCATCTCTTCCATTACTTTTTCAACCAATCCAACATCAGTCTCAGCGTTGATTGTTGCAACCACATCGTCAAAGCTCTCTGCGACGATGGTCATGCCCACGTAGCTCTTCAACTCCATCACCACATCCGCGGTGGCTATGATGATCATGCTCTTCTTGATTACCAAACGTACCGTATCTTGACCAAAGCTTTGTACCTTTCCGGGAAGTATGATGAAGCTTTAGATCTGGTTAAAGATATCTTTCTTTTAAAAAATCCTGACGAGTACGACTCTGAATTCTTGGATCAGAAAGATTTTGACAAAGCCTGGGCACTTTGTTGTGAGGAGTTTATAAGTAGTAAAGATGGCAACAACAACAACGTTGGTTATCCAACGGTAACCAAAACCGCAGTAACGGTTTCTCTCATTGAGTATCATTTCAGTAAAGGTAAAGAGGATAAAGCAATGGAGATTTACACTTGTTTGGTAGCAGAAACCAGTGGTAAGATTGAAGATGCTTCCAAGAGACCACTCTTGGATGTCTTGTTTAAGTACGGTAAGGAAACCGAAGCTTGGTCGTTGGTAGAAAATCATCATTTGATTGAAGACCGGCCACTACATATTATGAAGCAAAATTTAACCATGCATGAACTTTTTTGTTGCGATCTCCGGATGACAAAGGAATCCATCGAAAGATTCGAAAAACCAAGACAGATGCAAGATTTCGTTACGTTCAAATTCAATCATGCACCTTACTCCAACGTCATCGCTAAGTGTTGCGAAGATGAGAATACTTTGCCACACGCGAAGTGGATATTGGCTGAATCGTTGAACGTCTGTGATCCATCGGCTTACAAACTATCCACATTCGAAGAAATGATCAATGCCTATCTAAAGGCTGGGAGACTCGATGATGCTTTGGAAACTGCAAACATGATGGTCGATGCAAATCTAAGGCTTGTCTCTATCTTAATGAAGAGCTGATTTTTTAAAAGAAAACTTAAATGATGTTTTACTCTGTTTTATTCCAACCTCTGCTTCAAAATAATGATGTTTAATCCAATCCGCTCGTTTATTATATTTTTTTTTTATCAAGAAAAGCTTTTATCCCTTTAGACTGAGTTCTTATTTTGTTTACAAAAGCCCTTTCTACAAATGCATGACAAATTAGAATAACTTTAGTGAAAACACAGAGCAATATATAAACGGGTAAATACAACACAAGACAACGAGTATAATTGGCAAGATACATGAGTCAAGACAATAAACCGGTGAAAATCCACAATGGAAGAAGATAATGTGTTGGAGTTCTGCCAGAAAATGCTGAAATGAGGAAAGAGAAAGGCAAAAGCAAGAAAAAACATGAGAATCGATTCGTGGAGAAGAGACTTCTTTTGGTTTGCAAGAAACTACCTAGACATGTTAGAGCATCATTAACCCAAAAATCCACTTTGAATTTTTTAATGGATATGTAAGTATTAAAAGTTACTTAAGAGACATAAACATTTTTGTGTTCCAATGGGAGTCGGGGTTCTTAAAAAAAAACAAAAATAAACATTGTTCAACCATAAACATGTTTACTCATTTGAAACTCTAACAAGCAAAGACAATCCTTCAGATTATGTTCTTGAGTAACAATGTGAATTTAGAAAACCAAGTGAAGCATACATGATCCACTGTTCTGTATAACAAGCATCATCACTCCCCTCTTAATTGGGCTTCACGGCTAGTTGAAGGAACATAGCGAATTGATGTTTCGCTCCTGATGCTTACCGAACCATCCGAGCTCTTATCACCACTTGCAGATCTTGGAATAAGTTCCCAACCGGGATCACCAGTCTCCCACCAGGTTCCCCATGATGGGCTCTAAGATCTTAGCAAGAACTCCCTAAAGCAAACAAAAAAAACGAATGATTGTGGTACCTTGTCATAAGAAAAAGCGTTTTCTCTGAGGACATGGCTTGCTACAATAGGATCAGAGATGACAACAAAGGCCTTTGGACCAAACGCAAGTTTATACACTCCTCCATGCTTCAGAATCAAGAACATGACGGAATCAAAATAAAATTGATAACTTTAAAGTAAATCATATTAAGATATAGCATATACCTCCATGAACCAGTCGTAAAGCGATAAGAAGAGCGGCTTCCCAAACAAATCAGAGACAGCTCCTTCAGCAGTGGGCATTGACCCCAAACTTCCACCGCTTAACAGGTTTGTGAAAAGGTTGCTCGCATTGTCACTAGTCTTTGGCTCTTTGGTATTAGTAGATTGACACCTAAAAACGTCACCCACAAAACCAAACTCCATTTCCACGGACATCCATATCTCTAGATTGAAGAAGAGAGCTTCAAAATCTTCATCAATCGAAAACTAATCTAGAAACTACTTAATACACTTCAAGTCATGAGTATCAGAGTTTTAATCAATCGATTCTACATCATTAACACACTGATGATCCATCGAAACTTATGAAATCAAATGGAACTTTTACAGAATTATTTAGAAGAAAAAGATCAAGTTTTTGATCCATTAGGTCCATGGAAATCACAATTACATCTCTCGTGTTCCGAATTAGAACAAGCAAAAGAGTACCTTCATGTTGTGTGAGAGATAAAAACAGAACAAAAGTGATCTTATTACCCAATTGCCTCCTAAAATGCTTCAACCTCCATTGTTTCCACTACTACGAAACAGAGAAAAATCAAAACTTTTTTTTTTCTAAGAACAACGAACGAACTGAGAGATAACTTCCCGTGCCTAGAGACTTGAGTTGAGGAGAGAGAGCTAATCAGAGAGGTCGCCGACAAGATCCACCGACGGAGACGACGCCGAGGAGAGCAGAGCCACCGAGTGGAGAGAAACCGCGAAGAGAGGACGAGAGAGAGAAAGCAGAGAACGAACGGGCTGAACGGGAAGAGAGCGTCTCTACGCTTGACGCGTGGTAACGAAGAGGCGGGCCTTCTACGCCTTACGGAAGAGTCGAGCCTTCTACGCCTTACGGAAGACGCGAGTCTATGCTTTTCTCTTTTTTTATTAATTTGTTTTTTTAATTTGCCTTAAGAGGCGTCATTAAAGCTTGCGTTAATGATAGTCTTACACATTTTTTTTTTTTTTTTTGTAAAAAACACATGTTACACTTTTTCATTGTTTCTTTTTATTAATGTTAAATCATTAACAAAATCAAATGCAAATATCAGTATAAAATTGGTGAGAGACTAAAAGAGAATTTTGTCACCACTGATGAGGCAACACCCTGCTCATATATAAACTACTAGGTACAGTGTAGTAAGGAATTTTTTAAATCTAACTTATATTTAAAAATAAATTTTATTAACTATTATAGATTTTACTAATTTCTTACTAATATTTAATATAGATTTGATATATATTAAATTAATTTGTATAAAACTAATAAAAATGATATAAAATTGTATAACTATCAAAAATTTAGCCTAAACAATATTTATAAAATTTGTAGATATATAAAAAACTAATGATCTTACGATTAGATATTTAAATTTTTAAAAAATTGTAGAAATTTTTGAAAGCTTTAGTAATACAAATTGTATAATTATACAAAAATAATAATAATTTGAAATTTGAAATGTTATATATGAATATATATATATATTTATAGATGATGTATAAGCTATTACCATATTAAAAAAAAAGTTTACCAAAAAAAAATATCAATATTGAATGTAATATATGAATTATTAGCATATTTTAATAAGTTAGCCAAAAATATAAATCAATATTAAATGAAATTATTTATATCATATTTTTCTGGAAACCATGTCATCAATTTCAGTATTTGTTTTGTGAAATTGAATGTATAGAGTACATGTGGCAAAATCATTTTGCAAATATAGTCTAGGGATGCTCTAAAGGGAAATACCCTGCTCATATTTGGTTTAATCAAATTGTTCAGTTGGGTTTGACTTTCATAGTTTCATAACAATATTGAAGTGTGCAATACATTTCGTGTTGAGTTGGTGCAACCTAAATTAGTTTGGATTTGCTTCAGTTTAGAGATATATAAAATAAAAAACGATCGCTTTACAAAACTATTAGTCTAATTATTTTGGCTGATATAACAAAACATGACCATTTGAAAAAAATTATCTTTACGCACGAGACCACTGCTCATAATATATATCACCAGGTTCTGTGTAAAGTTACTAAAATAGGGTAGCCAAGACACAAAAGTAAGGTATGTTTTTCTAAGTGGAGAATAAGCATACGAAGTGTGTGATTTGATTCTGTCAGACTCACTCGGGGTAGGGTCAACCTAACACATCATCCTTCAAACATTCCGCGACAATCATCTTCAGCTGCAGCATCTTTCCTCTCGCAGACTGTTAAAATAAAGACGACAATTAATAAGATACTCGCTTGAAGGATGACGATCTAATATTTATAATTGATTCTTAAGCGCTAGAACAAGGGCTTGCCTCGTTGACAGAGTTGATTCTTTTGGTCGCATTGTCCAGTTTTGTTTCGATGTCTCCTTCAAAATGCGCAATGAGCTTTTGGTGCGATGTTCCTGTCAACAAGAGATATAGCCTCAAGTTAGTTTAGGCAAATACTTTTTCTCAAAAGCTCTCTTGCCAGAAAGAATCTAGTCTACACAAGTGCTCTATCGTAAATGATTATGTTTCACAGCAGTTCTTCAACGTTATGATTCTTTATAGTGAAAAGCAAGAAAGGATTACAGAAGTGAACATACTTTGTTTCTTTATGCTTCCTTTCAACTCTGAGTGGTTTGCTTCAAGCCCTTCAATAGTACTCTTGAAATCTTCAAGATGGTTCCCGACATCATCCTTAAACTTTTCATGGATCATTCTCATTTTCTCTTGTTGCTCTGTAATACGGTCAGATTAGTTAAGTGAACGATCACGACATATCTTGCATATTCTCATTCAGCATGTGGACTTATGAAGACTACTCTAAACTCTTAAGACAAGCCAGACACGCAAGTGTATAATTCTACTCCCCATATAAGTATTGAGCATATAGCATTGGCTTGAGGAACAATTTTAATGAGAACCTAAATCAAATGTATATATATCATCTATCACTGAATCAGAAGTAGACTACTAAGACAGTATGTTTTGGGTAAATAGAAAAGTTATAAGCTCTTCTAACGTTCATGACTGTAAAATAAACTACAGTGATCAAGATATGATGCAATAATGTACCTTGTAATCTTGTTTCAGCATGCTTTCTCTTAGTTTTGGCTACGTTACTCGTCTTTTCCCTGTAGCGTAGTTTAACAATATGATTGAGTTAATACTAAAAAGGAACAATGCTGAATCAATTGAAGGAACATACGCTTCTGTTATGATGTGAGACTTCACATTCTCCAACTCCAAATGTATCTCCTCCGAGACTGATGCTATAATTTCTGAAGACTTCTTTTTGGCTGCAGATTTCAGCTTTTTCTCGAAGTTTTGAAGAGCCACAGCAAACAATGCAACAGCCCTGAGACATGGCATTTAAGTAATTAAATTAAGACTCAAGGAAAGAAGAACTAATAAGCTAGAAACTTAATATTATGTCCAACAAGAGACCTTCCCAAGCCTTCATCTTCATCCACCTCTGAAAACCGCTGGAAGGAATCAGTTTTATGCATACCTGCTCAGTTTCCATGACAAAACAAAATGAGTGTGTAGTATAAACAGCTACAACAGTGACATACAAATGTTTATTGTACCTTCGGACAAAGACGAGGTAACACGTCCATTGCCCTTAAGGTTCGAGTTCCGTTTAGCTGAGCCAAAGCCTTGCTTAGATTTCTTATTACTCCCGTTAGCAGTTTCTCTTACTTGGGAATCTGAACCAGAAGATCAGTTAAGTAGGTAAACATGGATTATGTTAAGAATGTATAGCATACTGTTGTAATGGCCCAACGCGGGTGAGTCTTCTATTGATCCATCTGAATCTTTCTCATCAGACGACGGATCTGAGAGAACTAAATCTTCATCTGGCTCGGCAGAACTCTCTCTGCCGAAAGAATAATCTCCTTTCTTCTCCAAGAAGTCCTGAAAATAAATGAGGACACACATGTAAAATCAAACATGCATAATTTTTAAGTGAAATAAAGCAGCTTGAGTTCAGGATTGTTACAGGCAATCTCTTATCTGACACTTGGCCTTTTCTCTCTTGGGGAGTTTTCTTAGTACCGAAGCTAAATATTGTTGTTTCAGTCTCATCAAAAGCGGGACTAATATTCTGAGGATGCAAAGGAGATGCTTCAGGAGAAAAACAGGGGGAAGGACTTGAGATTGGTGCTTTATATCCGAACGTTGGACTCTGGAAGTCATTTTCTGGCTCAACAGACTTTTCCCTGAGAACTTCACACGGCTCTTTCTGTTCATCGCCATTTTTAAATAATCCACGGAACATCTCTGGCGTAGCTGCTGTTTCAGCCTCTGGTGATGGCTGAAAATCTTCTTCCCTTGTGCTAACATCTGGTTTCTGTTTTTGGGCTCTGGTGTGTTGATTGAACTCAAGGGAACTTCCTTTTCTCTCTGATAGTGAAGACCTTTTGCCAGTTCTTGTGCTCTCTGAACGTGCTGGAGTTTTACTCTTGCTCGTCTCCTTCAGAATCCCATCAGCTTCATTCTTTTCACGAGACTGAACCTTGCGGCATTTTACAGCAGTATTTTTCTTCCTACCCCTTTGGTTCTTCGGCATAACAGTGGTGCCATTTCTCCCGCGTAGACCTTCTTCAAAGGTGAAGACATTGTTCACTTCTTCTGTGCTTTTGCCACCACCTAAGTTGGCACCAGTTTTGGTTCTCTTCTGAATACCTCTGGCTCCCACCCTCCTCTGCGGCAAAGATCTAGTCACCGGCCTTCTGGTTGCAACTTCAGGGCTTTCAGAATCAGTTTCAATAGTATCTGAGTGGTGTCTAGGCTTAGTAAGAGGATCATCGTTTGAAGTCTTGTCTTGATTCAGCTTGGAGTTTGTCTTAACCACTTCTGGGGTCTCAGAGTTGACATCTTCATTATTTTCCGGCGAAGCTTTCCCCAATATTTCCCATAGTTTCGATCTCAAAACATCAGTACTTCCATCGTTAGCCTTCTCTGGTCCACGCTTCTCTTCTCTCTGTGACGCAACCTTTTGCGGCAAGACTGCAGATGGAGGTTCTTGCATCCTCTGTGGGCTCTTATCAATCTCTTCACCGTTCCTGCCACCGATCAGCTCATCATCACTGCGCTGAGGACTAGAGATGGGAATGTTTTGAAATGAGTCACGAGCTGGTGCCCGATGTGCTGCTCCATTTGGTCCCTTGTTGAATCCTTTGCTACCAGACGTTTGCCTATAAAGAACATTCTCCAGAGTGCCCAATTTCCGATAAGAAGACCTCCAAGGTGAGGTCGCATGTTCACATTTAACCTTGTTGCTCGGCTGTAACTCGGCTACTGTGGTTGATTTCAACATTTCAGCTCTAGCGACAACATCAACATCAACCGTATCTGGAGCAGGGTTTCTCTTGGGTTGTGAATCGGCGACCATAACTCCAATAGACATCTTTCGAGATTGACTTGATTGGTGAAAGTTACTGCCGAAGCTTCTGTATTCGCTCATCTTTCCCTGAAAATGATCAGCACAGAAGGCTAAACATTCTTCCGAGACATAAGGAAAATGCATAATCTCAACGAACAATATGTACAGATGACAATTTCATCCTGAATAGTATCTTACGCCTATTGCTAAAAGCATCACAACACAACGATCTTCGTATAACCTAATTGAAAACTATCAGATGAGAGTAGTAACTCCGTTTCCAGATTATTCCCAAGAAGAGATCGATCGAAGGTCTGCAATAGAGAGAGAGATACACCCAAGCAAAGACGGTGATAGATAGATCTGGGTACTATTATTGGAAGCTTAAAATCGTTAAGAGACGTGATTAGCAAACCCTAATCATAGCAACGATTTTCTGATTTTTGCAGGTCTCGGATTCAGAAATCGAGACGATATCTATCTATCTACGGAAGTAAGCATAGATCGCAGCAGAGTATTCACAGATTCCGAGAGAAAACGAATCGAAAACGAAATTAGAGAAAATCAAGCGACGGTGTTAACAAAGGAAGAAGTGCTTACTCGAACCGAAACTCTCGCGGGTTGAAGTGCGAGATCTCTAAGTTATGATCGCCGGAAAATTAACTGGAATTTGATCTGACAAGTTTGAATCTGCTCTGAGTGAGAGAGAGACAGAGAGGAGAGGAGAGTGAAACTTTTTTGATTTTCGCAAATGGTTTAACATAACCGCCCTTTAGCTCAATTTGCGACGCAGATACGTTGACGCTTTTGACCCCATTATTGCCTCTTAATTACATTAAATACCCGACTGAGATGATAACACGTGTCTTCATCCGCTTATTGTTTCCAATATTTTGCCGTAGATATTTTTCAAACGGAGACGTGAACAGTTTCGTTAAATTTGACGGTTAGCGTTAAGAAGACCCGTCCATATATATATATGGTGTGATAGTGTCACGTAAACGGATCACTACTCACTAGCAGGCCCGGCCCTGGGCTAAAAAAGCCTATAAAAAGCAAAGGCTTTAGGCGCCAGAGGTTATAAAATATTTAAGGGCGCCAAAGTCAAACAAGTCCCATTGGTGTAGTGGCTATTAATGCTAGGAACTTGTCTTTGCAGGAGTAGGGTTCGAACCTTGTTAGATACTTTTCTGCAATTTTGTTTTCCCTTTATTAAGGATAAGGATAACAAATGAGATGTGGTCAAAAATCTCCCTTAAGATACAATAGTTTGACTAAAAAAGATTCTATCGCTTTTAAAAATTCTTAGCTATTTCATTTTAAACAGTTTAGGTTATTCTATATATAAAGATACATTGTCAACCCTTTTGATCTTTTCAGCATTTTTGTAAAAATTCTATCATTTGTTATTCACTTATTTGATTGTTATGCCCGCTGGAATTATTGATAAGGATAACAAATGAGATGTGGTCAAAAATCTCCCTTAAGATACAATAGTTTGACTAAAAAAGATTCTATCGCTTTTAAAAATTCTTAGCTATTTCATTTTAAACAGTTTAGGTTATTCTATATATAAAGATACATTGTCAACCCTTTTGATCTTTTCAGCATTTTTGTAAAAATTCTATCATTTGTTATTCACTTATTTGATTGTTATGCCCGCTGGAATTATTGTTTCTCCCAATCCTCTATGTAAAATTATTTTTCCTTTTTTTTCGTAAATTTTTATAATCTATTTTAAGATTCCAGAATTCTGAAGGAACATATATAGTAAATTAAGTTATGTTTTTGAAAATTTTCTAAAAAATCAATAAATTATGCAAGTTAAAATAAATATGATTTGATTAAATTATAAATGTCCTTAAATTAGCACTTCTCTGGTAGAAGGTTATTAAGAATTATCCTTGTTTGAATATTGCTTATGAACAATTAAATAGAATGGTGGATTATACTAATAGAGTCGACTAAAATACTTTATTTAGAATTAATAGCAATTCATAAAATGCAAAAAATATTTTTTTAATAATGTTCTGATTACATACTTAAATATGTAATAAAAAATATTTATAAGGGGCAGCATTTTTTTGATGCGCTTTAGGCGCCATACGAGTCCGGACCGGCACTGCTCACTAGTTTCAGTAATATTCATCAAACATTCTATCGTTGAATATTCCATAATGTCAATAATACAATTCATCTTTAGTCTTTGTTTTTGTTACTGATCCATCTTTAGCCAAGGAAGAAGGTTCAGTTAGCCATAGAGCTTGGCTTGTATCCTAGGTAAGTGGCTATATGGTTTCAGAACAAGAGGGCTCGTTGGAAATCAAAGCAGCTCGAGACAGAGTTCAACATTCTCAGACAAAACTATAACGAATTGGCTTCGCATGCAGTTTGAGTCACTCAAGAAAGAAAAGCAAGCTTTAGTCTCTGAGGGTATTGTTATCTTAACATAATTAACTAAAGAGGTTTTAATAACTAATCACAACTTCCATCCCCTACTTCCTAACCTAACCACAACAATATTTGTATGAACCATTGACCACTAACCACACACCAATCTGGCAATCCCTTTAATACGACACTAACCACATGTAACAAAAAAAAATTTCAAACTCTTTCGGCATGAGTACTTACAGTAAGTCATAACAACTTACTAACCAGACTTCCTATTTTTGTTTTTGGTTTCTTGATGTTTTTTGCAAGTGACGAGTAAAGCTTTCCATACCTATTACATACATATATATATAGAGAGAGACCATCATCATCTAAGCTCAGGAATTAAAAAGGAACAATCACAAAAAAAAAAAACTTTACCATTCCACTTAGATGTAACTATAAAACGCTAATACTCTTCTTTGAATTTTGTTTAATTTTGTATGGAATTGATGGAATTAGAATTCTATTTCATTTAAAGAAAATGGTAAAATTAGTTGTGGAATTGATGAAATGAACATTCTATTGCATTCAACTCTTCTTTTCTATCAGGTTTCTAAGGGAGCAAAATGTCATAATCTCAAGAAACAAAAGAGTGCCCAAATGATGTACAATCAACAACTGATAAATTGATTTAAGACCAACCCAAAGGTCATATAGCATTCAATGTGTGTGGACTCATATGAGCAAAACATAAGCATATTATTAGAATAAATAAGCACATAGTATAAGATTATGTTTGAGAGAGAGAAAATAAACGTTTATGCAGCGATAAAAGGATGAAGAAGAAGAATGAAAACGAGAGAGAGTGACAGTATATATAAATGTGGACCATTTTTCGCTTAGACAAAAATTAGTATAGCTTTGAGACAAAAATGATGTGTGTTTTTTTGGAAAACTTTTTATAAATTCTGATTAAATAAATAAAAAAGGTAAATGCTAAGTCCCATGATAATATAATAAGATATTATTTTGACATTCTTTTTTTGACAAGAGTTGTTTTTCTTTTGGTTTGTGTCTAAATCTAAAACTTTCGCAGTGATGGACGGTGGTGTACTGGTGGTGAATCAGCCAGACATTTTATTAAAGTTTATTGTATGATATTTGTAACAAGATAAACTAAGGGGGCTTATTGAACAAAGGATTTGGAAATTGTTCGAGGGTTCTAGATTTGGAGGAATTTGGTGGGTTTTAAAGATTTCCATGGGAGATTGGTAGAATTTTAGAACAGAAAAAACAATTTGGTAAAAAAAAAATTAATATTTCAAAAACAGATCATTCAAATCAGATATCTTGATCACTATAGTTTATTTTACAGTCATGAACGTTAGGAGAGCTTATAACTTTTCAATTTACTCAAAACATACTATCTTAGTAGTCTACTCCTGATTCAGTGATAATAGATGATATGTATACATTTGGTAGGTTCTCATATTGATACGAAACTTATTATTAACATTGTTCCTCAAGCCAATGCTATATGCTCAATACCTATAAGGGGAGTAGAATTATACACTTGCGTGTCTGGCTTGTCTTAAGAGTGTTGAATTGTCCTCAATTAGTCCACATGCTGAATGAGAATATGCAAGATATCTGGTGATCTTTCACTGATTAGTCTGACCGTATTATTACAGAGCAACAAGAGAAAATGAGAATGATCCATGAAAAGTTTAAGGATGATGTCGGGAACCATCTTGAAGATTTCAAGAGTACTATTGAAGGCCTTGAAGCAAACCACTCAGAGTTGAAAGGAAGCATAAAGAAACAAAGTATGTTCAAAACCCAAATTTAACGGGTAAAACATTTGTTGTAGTTTTTCAGTAAGCGTCGAATCAAATTGTATTGATATCTTATCTAGCTATTAAGATCTTTCTTGTCGCAAAGAATTCAAAACTTTTCATAGTTTATATTTTAGAATCGGTAAGAGGATGTTGAATTATAATGCGAGCATCAAGGTTATCTTTCTTGTAAGCACAAAACTTTTCATAGCTTTTTCTCAAAGTTTTGAAGAGCCACAGCAAACAATGCAACAGCCCTGAGACATGATAAGTAATCACATTAAGACAGGAAAGAAGATACAAGGTAGAAACGTAATATTAGTTAAGTCTAATAACAAGAGACCTTCCCAAGCCTTCATCTTCATCCACCTCTGAAAACCGCTGGAAGGAATCAGTTTTATGGATCCCTGCTCAGTTTCCATGACAAAACAAAATGAGCGTGTAGTATAAACAGCTACAACAGTGACATACAAATGCTTATTGTACCTTCGGACAAAGACGAGGTAACACGTCCATTGCGCTTAATGTTCGAGTTCCGTTTAGCTGAGCCATAGCCTTGCTTAGATTTCTTATTACTCCCGTTGTCAGTTTCTCTTACTTGGGGACCTGAACCAGAAGATCAATTAAATAGGTAAACATGGATTATGTTAAGAAAGTATAGCATACTGTTGTAATGGTCCAACGCGGGTGAGTCTTCTATTGATCCATCTGAATCTTTCTCATCAGACGACGGATCTGACAGAACTAAATCTTCGTCTGGCTCGGCAGAACTCTCTCTGCCGAAAGAATAATCTCCTTTCTTCTCCAAGAAGTCCTGAAAATAGGAATCACATGTAAAATCAAACATGCATAATTCTTAAGTGAAATAAAGCAGCTCGAGTTCATGAAGGTTACAGGCAATCTCTTATCTGACGCTTGGCCTTTTGTCCCTTGGGGGGTTTTCTTAGTACCGAAGCTAAATATTGTTGTTTCAGTCTCATCAAAAGCGGGACTAATATTCTGAGGATGCAAAGGAGATGCTTCAGGAGAAAAACAGGGGGAAGGACTTGAGATTGGTGCTTTATATCCGAACGTTGGACTCTGGAAGTCATTTTCTGGCTCAACAGACTTTTCCCTGAGAACTTCACTCGGCCCTTTCTGTTCATCGCCATTTTTAAATAATCCACGGAACATCTCGGGAGTAGCTGCTGTTTCAGCCTCTGGTGATGGCTGAAAATCTTCTTCCCTTGTGCTAACATCTGGTTTCTGTTTTTGGGCTTTGGTGTGTTGATTGAACTCAAGGGAGCTTCCTTTTTTGTCTGATAGTGAAGACCTTTTGCCAGTTCTTGTGCTCTCGGAACGTGATGGAGTTTTACTCTTGCTCGTCTCCTTCAGAATCCCATCAGCTTCATCCTTTTCACGAGACTGAACCTTGCGGCATTTTACAGCAGTATTTTTCTTCCTACCCCCTTGCTTCTTCGTGCTGGAGTTGGCACCAGTTTTGGCTCTCTTCGGAATACCTCTGGCTCCCACCCTCCTCTGCAACAAAGATCTAGTTACCGGCCTTCTGGTTGCAACTTCAGGGCTTTCAGAATCAGTTTCAATAGTATCTGAATTGTGTCTAGGCTTCGTAAGAGGATCATTGTCTGAACTCTTGTCTTGATTCAGCTTGGAGTTTGTCTTAACCACTTCTGGGGTTTCAGAGTTGACATCTTCATTATATTCCGGCGAAGCTTTCCCCAATATTTCCCACAGTTTCGATCTCAAAACATCAGTACTTCCATCTTTAGCCTTCTCTGGTCCACGCTTCTCTTCTCTCTGTGACGCAACCTTTTGCGGCAAGACTGCAGATGGAGGTTCTTGCATCCTCTGTGGGCTCTTATCAATCTCTTCACCGTTCCTGCCACCGATAAGCTCATCATCCTCTGCTTGGCAGCTACATCACCTGTGACCTTCTTGTTCAGCTGTAAATCGGTTGCTGCGGCTGATTTCAACTTTTCAGCTCTACCAATAGCATCATCTCCATCAGGGTTTCTCTTGGGTTGTGAATCGACGACCATAACTCCAATAGACATCTTTCGAGATTGACTTGATGGGTGATAGTTACTGCCGAAGCTTCTGTATTCGCTCATCTTTCCCTGAAAATGATCACCACAGAAGGTTAAACATTCTTCTGAGAAATAAGGAATGCATAATATCAACAGAAAACAACATGAACAGATGACAATTTTATCCTGAATGGTATTTTAGGCATAATCGATTGAGAATCAATGAGAATGTCAAATTTCACAACCACACAACGATCTTCGTATAACCAATTTGAAAAATATCAGATCAGATCCAAGAAGATCGATGGAAGCTCTGCGACCACAGACGGTGTTAGATCTGGGTAAAATGATCAAAACACAGATTACAGAAAACAAATTCGAACCAGTGAATACATAGTGGAAGCTAAACATCGTTAGAGACTACACATCTCCGGCAACAAAACGATTATCTGATTTTGAAGGACAACACTATCATACAGGTATCGGATTCAGAAATCGAGACGACGTAGGCACAGATCGCAGCAGAGTTTTCACAGATTCCGAGAGAAACAAGCAAAACGAATCGGAAACGAAATTAGAGAAAATCAAGCGACGGTGTTAACAAGGAAGAAGTGCTTACTCGAACCAGAGCTCTCGCGAGTTGAATTGCGAGATCCCTAACTCCTTGATCGCCGGAAAAGTAACTGGAATTTGAAGCTGCTCTGAGTGACAGAGAGAGAGAGAGAGAGAGAGGCGGGCCGATTGAAACTTTTTGATTTTCGCAAATGGTTAAACAAAACCGCCTTTAGCTGAATTTTGCGTGTGTAATTGACGCTTTTGACCCTATTTTTTCTTCTTAATTACATTAAATACCCGTTAACGTACGACTGAGATGAAAACACGTGTCTTTTGTTTCCGATATTTTGCCGTACTCTCAGATATTTGTCAAACGGAGACGTAAACAGTATCGTTAAACTTGACTGGTTAGCGGTTAAGAAGATCCGTCCATATACATCTGGCGATCAGTAGGAGTTCACATGCATGTCACGTAACGTAACGTAACGGATCACTATTCAGTGGCGTTTTACTTGTGTTAGGTGGCGGAGGTTGCTTCTTTGGAGGAGGAGGCAGCTTAAGACAGTTTCTTACGACATGCCCCAGTTCTTTGCAATGCGAGCATGTAGGCGGTACCCGAGGATAAGTAACCATCACCTCAACACAGTGGTGGACCCAAAACCAATTTTGACTGGTGTCATGAATATGGGTTTTAGCCCAACCTAATGTATAATTTGGAAATTTTTTAAAAATATGGGGTCAGGGTAGATCAAACCCGTGTTTTAGGGGGTCAAATGAAGAGTTTTGAACCAAATGAGCTGAGAATCCTTTAATGTCCTATGTAATAAGCTAGATTTTTATAATTTTACCGATGTCAGGTGACCCCATTCCTTTGAACGTGGGTCCGCCCCTGCTCAACAACTTCACCCGATTGACGCGTAAACTCAACAACATCCGGAAGCAGTTTTGTAAGGTCAACAACCACTTTAACGTGAGACGTAGTTAGACTGACCAGATTGAGAGTGAACTCATCAGTTTCCTTGGGTTCACCTATCAAGCCAGCCACAAGACTTAACCCTTGTTGATACCAAACTCTTTTCTCCAAGATTTTTTGTCTGAGGTATTCAGAGGGTATTCTCACCAACATTGAACGGCTCAGAGGATTTTTGTGGATTTCAACTCGAATGCCCTTGCCCCACAAGCTGTTCAAGACATTCTGAATGTGGTTGAATGGTGGAGGCCGGCCATTAAAGTAGCATATTATGAAATCCTTGTGCAACTCTGCTCCCTTCTGGAAGACGCTGTCAGGAGTTAGCACTCTCGGGCGGCCAGTATCAGAAATGGTGACAGAAGCAAGTCTCCTTAGAGTCTTGTCCTCAAATTTACGGAGCTTTTCAGCAATAGAAGGGGTCGCAGGCGGGGGGTTCTCAGAACTGGTAGTATTTGGGTTCGGGATTTCGAAAGTGGAAGTCTTTGGGTTCAGGTTTGGGGGTAAAACAGAGGTTGGAGGATTTGGGTCAGAAACGGTTGGGTTGGTTGAAATTTTGGGTAATTTTTCTGAGTTGGGTTTGGGAGGAGCAAAAGAGGAAGAATTTGAAGCTTTGTTTAGTTGGATAGGAGAGGAATTTTTTTGTGGAAGAACCTTGAAGTTTTCTAGGTCAAAGTGAATAGTGTTTTCAGATCTGGTTTTAGCAGAAGGGGAAAGCACAGTTGAGTTGATGGGGAAGGAAGTTCCAACCATTGGAACAGCAGTTTGGGGGTTCAATCTCGTGGGGGAAGTATTAGGAACATACCTCAATGGAGATCGAGAAGTTTTAGCTGAGTTTTTTTTTGCTATATTGTAAATATCATTATGAAAATGAAAGTTCGGTTACAAATTTAATTGAAACCACAATCTGCTAAAAGCTAATTTGATCCTAGTGACCGCAAAAAAATTAAAAAACCACTAGGATACATAGAGATTAATTCCAAGTTTCTAACACAGAAAACTTGTAATTAATAGGTAAAAGATCAAACATAGCAACAATATAACCACCCTAATCATAACTCTTCTTACTCTACCTGATATAAACCAGATGAAGCAAGAGAATGGCCGGAGAGAGTTCGGTCAAGAACTCACCGAAGTGGCTCCGAGCAGGCATCAACAGAAGCGCCTGGCATACGCCTCCGGAGCTCCGCTGGAGGAGGACCTCAACCAACAAAACCGAGCCATTTCGACGGAGAGACAAAGGTTCACCCGTAGCAACACTGTTTACACGGAAGCTCGAGTTACGGTCAAGCATGAGCGGTACAACAGGCTCTAACACCGCCCACACGACACAAAGGATACATCAAAGACTTCGAAGGAACATTAAGTCAACTTGTCGGAGCTATGAACACAGGGGCATGAAGCACAGAAGGAGGCATAACACTCCTAGAAACAGGCCACCTAAAAGACGATAGAGAGCTCCGCCTAAGAGAAACTGAGTCACCACATCGGGTTGTCCTCAAACCCTAGCAGACGACGTCGGTAGCAAGAAGGAGGATACAAACACATCATCAAAGGAAGCCATGGTTGTTGTCGCTTGAGCTAAGTGAGAGGTCCCCAACGAGCTCCTCAGTCTCGTCGCTTCGTCTCAGACCATGGGGACAAGACGGGGAAGCTCTAAAGTTGCGGCCGAAGGAGGAGACAGGGGAGAAACAGAGGAGGCCGCAGATCGGAGGAGAAGAGGCAGTGACGCGCTTCATTCCGGTGAGCCTCCGCGGCAGAACTGACCCAGAATCACCACTAGTCAAACCCTAGATCTACCAAGACGACGGCGCCTCCTGCCAGCATACAGACAGTCACGATCTCGCCCTCTCTCCAGAGACACTGGATACACACCCAATCATCAAATTGGTCACCGGATCTGGCCACAATCCGACAAGAACCAGAGAAGGAGGCGCAAGGAAGAAGTGAGGAGGCTTTAGCACAGCAGGGAGAGGAATTGGATGAGCGGGGAGATTAGGAGTGGCAGACCGACGGAAAAGACCCACCGTCGGCCACCTGAGGAAATCAGAGGAGAGTTAGAGCCGAGGAAGAAAGGAGTTGGCGGAGAAAAAAAATCGAGAGAGAAAACGACTCTCTCAAGTATTAGCTGAGTTTTGAGGCGGGGAATTGAGCGGGGGAAAACGGGCAAAGGAGAGAGGATTATCAGGGTCAGGGTCGGGTGGATCGTGGGGGTGGAGGAGACGGTTATCACCAGGGGTGAAAAGCATTGGAGACAAGCCGGAAGCACTGTTCCTAGGGAACCAGGGGTTCGCCATAGCACTGTTACGGAGCTTTTGTATAATCCTTGTTTTTTTGGAACATACCGTTATATCACTAGTGAGTTTTAGTTATATTCAACAAACATTTGAATATTCTATAACATCCATAATATATAATTCATAATATAATATACAGTTAGTCTACTAAAGTAAAACTCTCTACTCTTCCAATTTTTCTTCCAACCATTGGATTATTAGCACAATGTATAAATTACTATACCAGTAAGCTTTGAAGAAAAAGAATGAACTCAGCACACAGCCCAAATTAGACTTGAGGCAAGCCTGGTTGCCATTACAAGAAGGTGACCGAGCCCATGATACAATCCTTTCTAACGAAGAATATTAGGTTGAAAATTAAACCACTCGATCTTAAACTTAATTACATCTGTGTTGAAACGCGGATTATTTTTTCTTAGTAATAAACCGATAAAATTATGTATAAATATATGACAGTAAATTAGTTGGTTATTCATTTTGTTTATCTTAAATTTATAATTTGTTCAATAAGCACTTTTAAATTTGCTTCTGAAAGCACGTGATTGAGGTTAAATTAACATACAACATGAAAAATATTCACGTAAGTTTACTTATCGTTAAAATTAATTTTTTTTTTTTAAGTTTTAGTAGAAATACACTTGAATCTCATATTGCTTGTATGGTCTCTTAAGGTCATTCACACTTTATGAAAATATGCTAATAATTTTATGGTAAAGATTTTTTAAGGAGTCATCATTGAACAGCCATATCGTCTTTTGACTCGCAGAACTATATTTTAAATTCTTAGCTGATTTAATTGATATATTTAAATTTATTTTCAGATTTATTATGGTGAATCAAATAACCAACATTCCTTTACTATTTGATAATTAAATATGACATATTTAAAATATCTGTAACAAATTCTTTCTATAAGATTTAATTGTTTTTAAGTCTTTACATTTAAATACTTAAAAAAAATTCCCCAAAAAATATGGTAACAATACAGATTTATAAGCCAATTAATATCTTACATTATCAAATAAGTCATTACCAAGTATGTTGTATAAGCTGGCAAAAAAATATGCTGTATAATGAATAATGAATATGTCCAAAACTTAAATGACAATATTTTATCAGTAGAAAAGATTGAACTCTAAATTAATAGATTAGATTAATAAAGTTTAGGTTAATTAAGAGAATTTCCAATCACAATAAAAGTATCTTAATGATTTTTAACTAAATATTAATATAAGTAAACAAATGTGAAAAGAATGAGAAGAGTTTCTATTATTATAAACTCTTAGATATTATTTAAAAATCTATAATACGTGTTCTAACATTAGTAGCTTAGATCTTGTGTATTGCAAAGCCAAATAAGAAACTTTCTCATCAAAAGTACCCTTGATGTCATAATGTGGGATTACATAACTTTGAATTGATAACATTAACATCTAACGAATAATAAACAACAAGACATATTTCAACGGCCTCGTTCATCAAACTGCACAAATATTGTTTATCATACCAACAACACAACCAACAAACCAAAAGACTAGTTAACATATAAGATAAACCAGAATGAAATTGTTTTTTTAAACCTTTGAGGTAAGCTGCCCTTTGCTGTCTTTGCTAGTTCCAACGTTCTCATTGATGAAGTTTACAAAGTTATCTAAGTCCATTCCACCGTCATAGTCCTGACCCGCTTTGTTGTCCTTTCATGTAACACTAAGACATTCTTCTCTTGCTCTTCTTTAGTAATCTCATCATGAGACATCGATAAGTCCTTCAAGAATTGTTAGTACTTCAAGAATCAAATGATAATACATAATGAATCAAAATGTTCCTTCCCCCTAGATTTCTTTTAATACTAATAGACATTAAAATCTCATTACTAATCATCTCTTACATATTAATAGAGAAGCATTTTTGAAGAGTAACTTTTATTTTGTATTTTATTTACAAGTTTGCCATTATGGCTTAGGTGTCATCACCATAGCTCTTCTCAACTTCCATTTTTAATAACCCTTTAGTTACTAGAGAAATTACAATATATGTCATTGGCATTCCTATAACATAACTGGCGTAATAAAAAGATTACACATACCAATTTAATAAAAGGAGTTTCTGTTCTTTTGTGAGGTTAGGTCGCCGATGATGTCGGGTATCTTGCCGGATATCTGATTTTGACGACAAGTTTAGAGTTCTAAGGTTGGACTTTTGGAGAGTAGAGTAATCGAAGTGGGTAACTATCCTTTTATTAAATTATCTTATGAATCGAGAATGTGAGATTTGAGTGGAACGTTTTAGGGATGTTACCAAAAAGATTCATATCGTCTTTTGACTTGCAGAACTATATTTTAAATTCTTAGTTAATTTAACTGATTATATTTAAATTTATTTTCAGATTTATCATGGTGAATCAAATAACCAACATTCCTTTACTATTTGATAATTAAAAATGACATATTTTAAATATATGTAACAAATTGATTTAATTGTTTGACGACTACGACTGATAATACTACCCAATCGATCCTTTTCGTTGTGTTTAAGGAGATTGTTCAATAATCAACTAATCATTTTCAAATTACACATATATTTCTACATTCTCGTTGACATATACCAAAAATAAGAAAGATAAAAGAATGTTCATCAATAATATATAACAAAACATAATTTACCAAAAATAAAATAAAGATGAATGAACATAAAAGATATTCCCTCTGTTTCTAAATAGATGAAGTTTTAGAGAATTTTTGATGTTTCAAATATTTTTTTTGTTAAAGATGTTTCAAAATATATGATGTTTTTATATATCAATACACTTTTTAACTTTATCAAAAACTATGTAACCAATGATATTTTGTAATCTGTTTTATGATTGGTTGAATAACTTTTAATTTATATTTTAATGATATTTTTAAGATAAAAAACAATTTTTTAATAGTTGTGCACAATCTTAAAACTTAATGTATTTTGAAACAAAATGTTTTAAGAAGAGGCACTGAGATGAAGCTGCACCAACGAAACATAAACTCCGTCTTTGATATTGATCAAAGTCTCATGCTTCCCTTTCTCTACTATAACTCCGTTCTTAACGACTGCAATTACACCAGCGTTCTTAATCATCGATAACCGGTGAGCAACCACAATCGTAGTCCGATTCACCATAACTCGGTCAAGTGCATCTTGAACCACACGTTCAGACTCAGCGTCGAGAGCACTAGTAGCTTCATCAAGTAGCAATACCTTAGGATCCTTGACGATGGCTCTTGCTATGGCCACTCTTTTTTTTGCCCGCCTGATAACTGTATTTCTCTTTCTCCCACCATTGTATCGTAACCCTTTATATCAATAAACCAATACTATGTTACTTTGAAACGTATTCCTTGAAGCACAAGAAACACTTAAGCAACACTTAAGCTTTAGTTATTACCTGTTTTAGACCACTGATGAATCCATGGGCGTTTGATAGTTCAGCTGCAGATACGATCTCTGATTCACTCGCATCTCCGCCTTTTCCGTAAGCAATGTTGGCTTTGATCGTTTCATTAAACAAGATCGGTTCTTGGCTCACGAGTCCCGTTTGCTGTCTCAACCATTTTAGCTTTAGGGTCTTGATCTCTACACTGTCGGGAGTGATCTCACCTGAATCTGGATCGTAAAACCTCTGTAGCAAAGCAATCACCGTTACTTTCCGATCCCGCTTTCTCCAACCAAAGCAACGGTCTGAAAAATGGAAAAAACAGAATAGAGTTTGTCTTTAAAAGGTTCTGTTTTTTTTTTCTGAGTATTAAAGAAAAGCATTGTTGACTCATCCTAACCTTTCCCGTTCGAATACTTAGACAAAGATCCTGGAAGATTTGAACATCAGGCCTTGATGGGTATTTGAAACTAACATGACGACGCTCAATGTCTCCTTTACCATTCCACTTAGATGTAACTACAAAACGCTAATACTTTTCTTTGAATTTTGTTTAATTTTGTATGGAATTGATGGAATTAGAATTCTATTCCATTTAAAGCAAATGGTAAAATTAGTTGTGGAATTGATGATATGAACATTTGCATTCAACTCTTCTTTTTTATCAGGTTTCTAAGGAAGCAAAATGTCATAATCTCGAGAAACAAAAGAGTGCCCAAATGATGTACAATCAACAACTGATAAATTGATTTAGGACCAACCGAAAGGTCATATAGCATTCAATGTGTGTGGACTCATATGAGCAAAACATAAGCATATTATTAGAATAAATAAGCACCTATTATAAGATTATGTTTGAGAGAGAGAAAATAAACTTTTATGCAGCGATGAAAGGATGATGCAATATATCTCCAACATGTAGTTTTGCTGCTTCTTCCTTTAGAATTTTGTTCAATGCCTCTTTAGCTATTATTGCATCCTATTTTGAGAGAACTTTTTGCTTATCCCTCGACCAAAACCAAATTATTCTACACATCATGTGAATAAGAATAATTTGGTTTTGGTTAAGGGTAAGAAAAACATTCTCTCAAAAAAAAATATGGGTTTTATGTTTGAGAAAATCAATGCGTAGTGATAATAGTTGCACAATGATTTTTTCAATAATGTGATGACAATTGCTAATAAAAATGATGATAAAATATAAAGTAAAAGGTTGGATTTTGATTGATAAAATTTATACATGGTATTAGATTCAATATATTTCACGTTAAATGGATTGTTTAAATTTATCAAATACGAATAACACAAGATTTCAAATATTGTATTCAAATCATTTATTGAATAACATTGGATTTCAAAACTTTCTAATGAATAGATTATAAATATAAGAATATGGAGGTGACATTTTGTCTTTTGCATCATCTCATTTACATAGAACACACACAAGTTCTCTACATAAAACTATTCTGATTCTTGTTCTTTTCTTTCTAGGGGACAAATACGAGAATGAAGTGATTACTAAGGAAGCTCGCATCTAATCTCTCCATGTCGCATGTTTTTAATTATGCTCTGAAGGTGTCTACTGACATCTTTTCAAATTGGAGCTTTGTGTTTCTTTCTTTTGGCTATTCTGCTCTTTGTTGGGATCGCATCTCCTTGCTCTTTAGGATACACTAAGGCAAAAAAATACACTAACCTTATAATGAATAATTTTTATTTTAGGATAAGTAAAAAATACACCATAAACTTTATTTGTGATATATTGTTTTCCCATAAAATCAATATTTGTTACTAAGATGTAATTATTTATCAGTTCCTGATTAACGATAATAGTTAATAGCTAAAAATATTTTGATGTCAGAGCTAATATGGGATACACAATACTATATACCTGAGAAATCAGTTTGAAATAGAAAAATAATTATTAATAAAGTTATGCTCTAAAATATTATACATTATATATAGTATGTTATGTGCGACAATGGCTAATCTTTTTGCAATATACATTTAGTTGTATATAATATCTAAAAAACGTACATGTAGACACATAACAAATTTTCTTGAATAAATAGTCTACATAATATATATATATATATATATATATATATATATATATATATATATATATATATATATATATATATATATATATATATATATATATATATAATACGTTTTTGTGGCAATATATAATATGCTATGTTCCAAATGATTAGACTTTTCAAGTATTCGATCGATTAATAGGAAATAATGGAACTGAATATGCTGGGGGTCCAAGATTTGATGTCAAAAATTGCAATTTCATAAGTTTGAGTTCAGAAACGAAAATATCAACTGATAGAGGACCGGAAATGAAATAAGCTAATTTTGACCATTGCTGCACTTCGATCCGCGAGGGCGACGTCGGAGCTAGCTTCTCAAGACACCACGGAGGAGATTTTTGTGGCCATGGATTCCGGTCAGAGCTTGCTGACTTGGAGCTGCGATGAAGACGTGCGAAGAAGCAGAGGAAGAGACATGGATGTAAGAGAAGAATGCTGTGACCGGACTGGAAGCTGAAGACAGATTGATGCAGAGAGAACTGCATCATAGATGGATTCCAGGAGGAGCTGACGGTGAGTGAGAGCTGGACGCGACACAGAGGTGACTTGAATAGAAGAAGCTTCATGCCAGGGCGAAAAACAATTGCGACGGAGAAGGAGTCGATCCGGTGGTGGTGGTCGGAGCACGAACTCAGCCTTAATATAGAGATGAAACGATGAAGATGGTTGTGACTCGTGATGCATAGAAGGCTCACGGTTCGTAGCTCGCAGCTCAGACTACACGGAACGGATCAAGCCTCCGGCTCAGACCATTTAGAAAATGTTTTACTTAACAACTTCTTCGTTTTAAGCAAAAAAAAACAACTTCTTCGTTGCTAAAACATCTCGAGCAAACGTATCATATACGATAATCTATAAAGAGGAATCAAAATTCTTTTGTAAACTAATTATTTTCTTAAAAGATTATTGCTAACGATCCGATTTGTAAACCTTATAAGATATAAGGTAATAAGATAAAATGTTAATATGTACCAATGACAGAAATTGTAAATTTTATAGTAATCAAAGGATTGTTAACTAAGATAGCTGAGAAGGAATGTGAACATGCCAAAAAGGCTATAATGGCAAAATTGTTATTAATTTACCAAAGCAAGGTTTATTATTAAAAATGATTGTGGATTAAGGGATGTTAAGATAACAATACCTAGACTAAAGCTTGCTTTCTTGGTTTCCAATATCTACTGCACGTGTTATTTCCTTTATTTATTTAGAAGCTCAAAGATATGGATATGTTTGAGAATAAGAGTGTAATGATGATGTTTCATTTTAAGACAATTTGTTGTATCAAAATAGCAATGCTTTATACAATTTTCCGGTTTTCCCTTATCAAGTCTTCCTCTTTATTTGTTATTATGCTTTTCTGAGCAGACCGTACGGAGTTGCTACCCTCTCCCACTTGGCTCAATTGGTGAAAAATGTTAGCCATTGCTTGTTTAATCTTAGTCTCTTTATTTGTGCCTGTGAAGCTGATGCTTTATGTGATGTGTGGTATCTGTTTTAGCTGATGCACTGTGATGATTACCAGGATTAATTTTGTTATCAATTGAAACTGTCATGATTAAAAATGTGATTACATAGAAAAATAAAATAAAAATGCAACGGATGATGTGATTCAATCATTTTATACAAATTTTAGTTCAAGATATTAATAAATGTTTTTGCATAGAAAAATGCAACGATTGAATTAGTTGATGTGATTCAATCGTGTATAAAATGTGGCGCAAGAGATTAATTAATGATTTTACATAGAAAATGCAACAAAAAAAATTATATACGTTAATGTTTTAAATTTACTCCTTTTATAAACTGACAAATAGTGCATTGTGACTGAAAATTGCAAATTACACATACATAAAATTGGAAATCAGTATTGCAGTTAGAGATCAGATGCTTTCAATTTTCTGGGCCTCTTATGAGCTGGTGAAGGAGTATCTGATTGTCTTCCAGGACCGTGTAGGGTTTATATACTTTCATAGAAATCCATATATATGATACAAAGACTAGACTCTGATCTGGATTACCTTGCGCTTTTGTTCCTTCTTGATTGGTCTTTCAGCTGAAACAGACACACACTTTGCAGGTTAGTGAGATGATTAAGTGGTATATACAATTCTGAAAAAAAGGAGATTTAAGGAAACGTACCTCCAAAACTGAATGGCTCAGATGCGAAAACACGATCCTGATCATACACAAAGGATTAGAGATAATATATCCATACAAGGATGAAACTGCAGTAAGAATTGACGATTCAAGTTATGATGCTGACCTTTGGAGTATCCGGCATTGCGGCATATGTCCCTTCGCGGTGTGATGAACCTTCTGATTCTTTATACTGTAGCTGAAATTACGTGACACATCAAAACCAGGCCATAAAAGGACACAAGTTGTGAATTGATGTGAGATAGATTTTATACATGGAACCTGTATGCTTCTGAAGATTCAGTAGTGTTAGAATTTTCTTTTCGTAATTCAAGATGCTCATCGCATACAGTTTTCGTAGGAACCTTTGGCTTTAAATTAACCTGTAAATAGAAAATTATATATACTAAAACTCATTCTGAAAAAAAAAAACCCTAAAAACAGAGCTAATCAAATAAACTCATAAGAACCTAGCTTGAGTGAGAGTGCCCCTTTAAGGAATCAGTTAAATCTTTATAAGAGGATGGTTTGCCAACACTGAGCTCTAGCACGCAGCAGGGCCCGAGTTACTACAAAAAGAAGTTAAGTCAGAGAATTCTCAGTCCTCGTAAGTTCTAACGAATCCTGGTGCAACGCGAAATAAAAAACAGAAAGAAACAAAGATGAAAACGAAGGAAAGAGGCATGGTGTAAATGAACGTATAAAGTTCAAAGCATACCACTATAGTAACGATCCTTCAATTCCTCTAAAGTCCGGGATAATGGAAAGCGATCAGCAATCACAGTGAAACGGAGATCAAACCTTTCACACAATTCAAACAACGGATCTGTCTCTTCCTTGGTCCACACCTACAAGTTGGGAGCACAATCAACAAATTTGACAAGTATCCAGAGCAAGCATGTACATAAAATAAAAGCAAGAGCATACACTTACAGGGTCCGTTAAATGGTTCTCATACTCATCGTCAGTGTATTTCAAGACATCAACTGACTGCATTTTCACAAAAGAAACAAAAGAAATAGACGCGAAAATTAACTCAAAACGGAGGTCGTTTTAATCAATTGAAGGCAACGCCGCCCGTAAGCGCATAAACCTGAAATTCAACAAAGACGACGAAAGTTAACAGCTTGAGAGACTATTAATCCAATCGATTCCAGGGCTTGTTTCGAGTCGATAGAGCTCACCTCGCGAGAAATGCCATCGGGTTTTCGATGTCGAGACTTCTTCTCCTGAGTCAAAGACAGTGGAGTCTTCCGCGGCAACCCGAGGATGTCCTTCGCGTCCGTACCGCCCATTCCGATTAGGATTCCGAGTTTAACGAGTAGCTATCAGCCAATCCAGAAACGATACGGTCTTCGATTCGATCAGGATCGATTCAGAACTTTAGGGTTTCGAGCTTCGACGAGCTTGGCGAATTGGGGATTTTTGAGCACGAAAGAATGCTTAAACCTTTGGACTCACTTAGCGAGTTCTGTCTGCTTTAGACTTTGTAACGACTTTAAACGGCATCATTTCACAAGCCGGGCCTTTGCAGGTTACATTTAGCCCAGATAAAAGACATGCATATTGATTGACATACGGGGCCCAGTGCGAATTAAAATAAACATTGAAAACTTTGTATAAATATACTAAATGTATTATACAGATATACGTCAATATCACTGAAAGAAAATTATATAATGTAATATTCAAAACTGTAGTTTAACAAGTTTATACAATTTTTGGAAATAGGAAAACTTATATACAGGTTTACTGACCAAAATGGTCTAGCTATTTAACTGGAAAAAGGAGAGAGCCTAGCAGGTTGTCCAACCATCATTGACCGGTACGTCAAAGAATTAGATCAGAAAATATATCTTCTCCTTCTCACTGTTTCTTGGTGAAGATGAACTCTTTTATTTCTCTCCGACTTCAAAACCATGTTGTACAAAGAACCATAATGACATTGCTTCTATGCTGCTACAAACTCCATGTTAGCATCCAGCACTGGCAATTTGGTAAATTTACAGTATTTACCAAAACTATATTTCACATCCACCTTGTGTGCTTTCTTGTTTCCACATCCAACAATAGTTGTTAAGACTATACACACACTGACACAAGCGCGCACACACAAACTCATATATATATATATATATATATATATATATTGTGTGTAAGCATGTCTTTGCACCTAAAAGTGATTACACACGCAGTTAACAGCTATCAAAGCATCGTACGACATCAGAGACACATGGCGTCGATAGTGATGTTCGTTAGAGTTTTGATGAGTTGCCGTCTTACGCCCAAAGAGGAGCTGACGGCGGCGGCTTCTTTGTCAGCGGTGAAACTTTACAGAAATGTGCCGGGAGACGAGGCGAGGAAGAGCGTTTCGGTGGTTGATATTTCGCATCGCGGCAATCATCACGAGTTTATTATCGAAACTACGTGTGGGGTTAATGATACGGATGAAGGGTTTTTCTGGAATATCATCAAGAAACAGTTGTTGATGTAAGTTTGTGAAGCGTATGTATAAATAATGTGAATCCTGGCATAATATAATGTTTTATATTGTTACTTATCAGTGGATCGACCATGCCTATTTGGCATGAGGTATATGATCATTTTGACCTGCCAAATTGTAGTTCTGCGTAAATATGTTGAGTATTTTTTATATCAAAATAAATCATGTGTTGTGACAATTCGAAACCAAGTTGGTCTATGACGAGATCAATTTTATGAAAGTTGAGAACGTCAGGTGGCCTAGCGATCTTGAGCGTTCTCACACGACTACCGAGGTCGCCATTCGATACTCGGGGACAGCGGGGTGATGCTGGGTTAGCTAAAAATTCATCACGGGGATTTACGGCGAAGTGGCCGCCAGGGTGAACCGATCACTATAAAAAGTTCAACCTATACAATTTTTTTTTATGAAAGTTGATATAAAATAGATGTTGATCATTTCTTACTGAAATGTGTTGATTTTTATGGTATATATATGATCCATGCCGGCATGTGATTGTGTAAGTAACTATGCCTAAGCCTAACTAACTATAATTAATAGATTAATCATATTTTGACGAGTGTTTATTCATCTCGATCCTATGTTTTGTCGTAAATAAAACAGACCAACCGAACATGAACTAATTCGAGTTAACCAAGCGCTCGTAGCTTGGTGGTAAAGGAAAATTTATCTTGCACACCACGGGAGCCTTGGCCTGTGGTTAACATCCTTACGTTGGAAGCTGTACCTTCGAGGGATAGTTAGGAATGTGGCTAGCAGGATCTAGGAGTTATCAAAAAAAAAAAAATGAACTGATTCGAGTTAGTCAACATCCTTTTTCCACTATAAAAACATGTTTATTTAAGATTTTTCCCTGGCAATTATGAAAACAAAAGTAAAATTGAATAATTCACATACCATATCATAAACCACAATATCCTCGTGTGCTGATCATATCTTAATATAATCGAGAGAAAAAAAAAGCATATTAAATTAAGTCAAGATTCGTATACCAAGGCTGTATCTAAAATGTCATCACGCACGAATGAATATTACACCAAACGTGACGCAATTGAATTCCTCGTTACGTACCGTCATCGTATATTTCCTTAATTATACGAATACGATGTCCTTTCGTTATACAGCTGGTCCTGCAAGAACCAAAAACTCTCATCATCGGTCCACATGTTGTCCCCACCAACACAGCCCCAATCGTTGAACCCACCGAAACCCGTTTGATCCGCTGTTGACAATGATAATTCTGGTTAAATTGAACAAAATCCGGTTCGACCGGATTCGGTTCCTCGATAGGTGGATCGGTGACCATAGATTCCACTTGCTCATACATGGGGGATGGTGTTTGGGCGTTGATTCTTACCACTAGTCTAGGCATCCAAACATTTTTCATTGTCTCCTTGAAAAGATTGCTATTAACATCGCATCTAAGGTGTTTAGCTTGTTTCTGCACCCGGGTCCTCCAATAATTCTTTATTTCATTATCTGTTCTTCCCGGTAAGTATTGTGCAATCTTTGACCACCTAATATTTTTTCAAGTAAACAAAACAAAAAGAGTCTCAAACTTAAGCATATCTATAAATATACAAAAATTAATAGAAACTAGTAGTAAATGATAATATTACCTATTGCCCCATAGAGAATGGAGTTTGAGGATCATAAATTGTTCTTCGAGAGTGATGTTGCCTCGTCTAACATCTGGACGCAAGTAGTTAAGCCATCTTAATCTACAACTCTTACCAGTTCTCTTAAGTCCTGCATAGTTGAACATATATATATGTAAGTATGTGTGTATATATGATATGCAAGTATGCAACTGTGTGTGTGTATATTAGAGATTGATACCTGAGGAACGAGCGATGTGGTTCCAGCGAGCATCACTGGATGGAAACGAAGTTGACGAGAATAGCATCTTCGTCTTCAGTCCATGGACCTTTCCGTACATCAGAATCTTCTTCATGAGCTGGAGAGTTTGAGTTTCGCTCGTAATCTTCCATTTCTAGTTATTTTCACGAGGGAAAAGGAAAAAGAGAAAGAAGGAGATGAGACCGTGTCAAAGGTTTTGTGGATTTGATTTGAAGTGATTAAGCTGCCGTGTGATTTAATATATATATAAGGCCAGAGCAAAGAATTTAAAAAGTAGTATTTTATTAAGGTTATTTGAAAAATAAGTAGAAGAATGAAGAGTGACTACAACACGGCATAAGTGTGATGTTCAATTATTTTTTATTTTTTCTTTTTATTCTTGTTTCTAAAGTGGAATTTTGCAACTATATTGAAAACTATTCTTAGACTAATTAAGTCTTTGCTTGGTCAACTTTTGTGTAATTAAAAATACTTAGGTTTGACCCTTTGACTCGTTCAGATGAATAGTAACACGCACTCTTCACTTTCTCTGATAAGAATTTTAATTTATAGTTTCTAGATTTTTACACAGAGTAGCGCAGCAGACGTAAGATGTTGTGTATATATGCATTATCCAGTCTAAGAGAACTGTGACTACTATGGCCTAAATGAATTATAATCATATATTTTTTGTGATTACAGTTTCATTTTCTTCATTTGTTATATCTGTTATATCATATATGAAGGACACAAATTTAGTTAAGAATGATGGCTTCACAGTTTATAGTTTGAGCGATGAATCTATCTAGCTCAGACCTGCAGGACACATATATCTTACTATATACAAATATTTTGCATTGTCTTAAGGATTTTTTTAACACTGTTTTATTGAAACTGATTTGGAGCATATTACATCATAGAAGAATATAATCGTCTTAAGGATAGGATTAACTTTTGTGGAATATTATTGACTAACTTTGATCTCAATTAATTTCGCCAATCTCTGTTTTTTGCATTTCTTTGATTTTCTATTCTGTTGGCATTTTCAAATTATTTTGTAATTTTTATATGATCGATATTATTCCAGAAAACTATGAGGTAGTTAGGCCACCTTTATCGCAGGTAGAAAGAGAGTTTTTAGTGGTCTGGATCCCACAAAAATGTGAATAATCGATTCCAAAAGTCACCAAAGAAGAAACGGTAATTATGAGTTTTTCAACTGTCTACGGTTCCAATCGACAGCATGCTCATGACGTTTATTTTTAATTTTTTTTAAATCAGACCAAAAAAAATTTAAAACATCCTTATGGGTTTTTATGGATAATGATGCTCTTAGTATCGGTCACAAGTAAAGAAGTATATGGCTTTTTAACCGGAATATTGTGGATAGACACTGACAGGTGGTACCGTAGTAGTAGTACTCCCTTGTGCATGAAAAAATGACGGAAAACATCAAATATTTTACAATTCTATCTCAAAAGAGTTTGATGTGTTTAATTATGCGAAGGATACAATTGAGGGGGTTTTAAGTTTTTTCTACGTTAATAATTCCATGTTTATATATGGAAAAATGTGAAACTGACTAACTGAGAATGGTATACAGTATTTTCCTTTGTACTACTTTATACGAAATATAAATAAACACAAAGTTGTTTTTTCAATAAATAGATACACAAGTTTTTTTTTTGCAAATGATACACAAGTTTTCTATAAAGAAATTTAATTGTTTTCTTGAAACTAGATAACATTCAGTAACTACTCGGTAAAACATAACGTTGTACTTAAAACTAATTTGCAACGGAATTAACTGAGTATGCTTTTGTAAAAAAATAATTTCAAAAATTTAATGTAGCTGATAACATATGACTATTTACATTTCACGCAAAGTCAAATGAGAAATGGAGTTAGGCGAGTTCGGGACTTTGCTTTTGAATTTGTAGCACATTTTGTTTTATGATTGAAGGGTGGTCATAGAGACGTCTTCCTCTATCTATCACCATGACTTCTACGCCTATATTTACACAAACGGTAAGACTTTTATGAGTTATTTTCAACAAAACTTTATTGCACGTTGGAGTTAATAATAAAACAAGATTAGTAAGAGAAAAGTGTAATACTCGGATTTTTTGGTTGAAACTCGCCTTAAGAATAATATAATACTTGCAATATTTGCCATAAGAAGAAAAAAAATCTTTGAAAAAAAACAATGCAATCTCTTCTTTTCTTCTGTGAGAGGGAGAAATTGCCACAGGTCCACATGATGTACTCACTGATTCCGTTGTAAAAACGTTACACGGTGTTTTCTTTATGTATCTTGAAATAAAAATATTACATTATATAAAACCCCTATACTATATATTGTACGCTGTTAATGAGATATTGTTTTTAAGTCAAGTTCCATGAATGATATATATATTTTTGTAACTTATGATATAATTTTTTGACAAAGGGAAGTTCTATGATACTTATAAAACATGTAGCAAAAAAGTAGTTTAAACAATTCTTATCACAAAACATATAAAATATATCAAAAGGATATACCGACTACTGAGAGAAGAAAATGTAATTTCATATCAACTAATGATAAAAAATTCGAACCAATAAACCATACGAAGACAAAAGCATCAGCCTATACATTTTGATGCATACATGTCATAGCGATCCACTCTATCAAAGGAGGGTTAAAAAAAATATTAAAATTATAAACTAAAGTAAAAGGAGTTTAAGTAATGCAAGTAAACACAGTATTATATTACACAAAGACGTATAAACAGTAGCATCCATATGTAAGCTCAAGATTGTGAGCGTGTTCGAGCTGAGCTAAGAGTGTGTTACACAGTGCGGTGATTGTGTAACACAGTATGGCGAGTTTGTTACAAGTGATGACGTGTCACAAACTTATGGAAATAGAAGATATTGCTTGGACGTGAAGCAAAGAAGATCTTCTAGGTTGCAAGATTTTAGGAAATAGAATATTGTCTTTTTCGTGTCTAGTTAATGAGATAATCTAAGAGAGTTTTAGGTTGAGCATTAAGTGAGAAAAAGCTAGAACAAGAGGGTTGTTCTTGTCGGCTATAGAGATCAAGTAACAAGTGTTTAGCTTGGGTCTCGTGATTTAGAGATTAAGCTGGTATGTTGCTAGTGGTGTGTGTGAGCATAAATCGGATTAAGCAGATCTAGGGATTGTTTAAAAGGTTTCTAATTTACAAGAAAGTGTTCTTGAAATCTCTTGTGTGTGAGTTATAATTTGGGTGTCTCGAACTTTCATTTGGTATCGTATGGAAGCCTCGTGGTATCAAGTACTACTTACGAGTTGAGATCCTGCAGATTTCATGGACACCATGAAAGAACTCCTGCACACTCACAAGCTTATTATGCTTGACAGTACCAACCGGTCCTTTGGAAGGTGAGGATGCAACACATCATCGAGGAGTTGATGAAGATGCTTGGGCGTCGTAGAAGATGGTTGGAGTCGCCTCTGTCATCATGGAAGATAAGACTGCCGGTCCAAAACCTAAAGATCGATTGGGTGATGGTGAGAAGAAAGCATCAAAATTCAATTCCAAAGCCTTGACTGTCATATTCTCATCGGTGGGCGTTGAGCAATTCAAGATCATACAAGGATGTGAATCTGCCAAGCAAGCATGGGATACACTCATTAATCACTTTGAGGGAAACACTAGTGTGAGAAGAACTTCGTCTTGATCATCTTGCCTCAAAATTTGAAAACCCGAGAATGAGTGGCGATGAGCCAATTGATGGATTCATATGCAAGATCGCTGAACTGGCAAGTGAAGCGTCTGTCCTGGAAAGAAATATGAAGAAAATGATCTGGTAAAGAAACCGCTAAGGTGCTTACCTCCACGGTTTGAAGCTTATAAAGCTGTACTTACACTAGCTGTAGACACAGATGAGATGAAGTTTGATCAACTCTCGGCATTTTGAAAGTGCATGATCTTGAGAAAAGCGACCGACAATCTACTAATCGAAGAGCATTGCTTTCACAGCCGAGTCTAAGGATGATGGTCGAAGTTACTAAGATTGAAGAAAACCTGAGTCTAATGGCATGAAACTTCAACAAGTTTGTCAAGCGTATGGAGAAAGGTGGTGGTAGATTCAATGGACGCTACCAAAAGGATGATTATGAAAGGAGTAGCTCTCAGCACTCAAAGAATGATTCTAGCAAGAACACAAAGAAGTGTCATGAGTGTGAAGGTTACGGGCACTTCAGGCGAGTGTCCCCTTGCTAAGAGAAAAGAGCAAAATGTATTGAGTGTAAAGGAATTGGGCATACACGCGGTGAAGTGTCCTAGCATTCTCAAGAAAGAGAAGTCTCTCATGTGTTTCAGTGACACTGAATCTGAAAGCGAGAATGATGAAGGTGAGCTGCATCTAAACTTCATGACGTTGATTGGTCAAGAAAGTGAAAAAGATACTGATGTTGACAGCGAGGATGACGGTGATCTTGAGCAAGATCTTGAAGCTGAGTACAAGTCCCTCTTCAATAAGTTCTCTGATCTCAGCCATGAAAACCTTGCACTGCTCAAAGAGACTGCAATGCTGAAAGCTCACCTTAACATACTGGAACTTGATCAGCCTTCTATCAAGACGAAAGAGTACACGATTAACATAGAATCAGATCAAGAAATACTTGCACTCAAGAGAGCTATGACAGAGCGAGCGAGTTAAGTAAGGAAGCTGAAGCTCACGTGCAAAGGCTAAGTGACCTCTTGGCTATGGAGATCGATCGAAGCAGACTACTCGAGAGTCAACTTACTGAAAATCACAAGAAGGTTCGAATGTTGTCAGCTGGTACTGCATCTCTTGATCACATACGACATTGGGACAGTGTCCAAGTCTCGGCATTGGCTTGGGATACAAGGGATCCACCTCCACATCTACGAAACAAAATTTGTGAAGGAAGCTCCTAAGGAAGAAAAGAAACCGAAGAAAAATGAGCTCATGTTGAAAGAAACAAGGATGTTCTTCCCAAACAAAGAAGGCGTGGAAGCGGTTGTCATACGTGGAAAGCGAGGACACAATGTTAGGTTCTGTTATTTTCGAAGACATCAGTATGAGAGAGCATGGAGGTTGAACCTGTGCTTCACCGAACCAAGCGCTACGGTTGTGTATGGATAGCCAAACGTGATCTGTATCCGAACTTCAAAGAGAATACTCATTCTAAGATAAACACCGTTCTGTTAAGTCACACTCGAAGCGAACATGATCTAGTTGCAACCTGGTGCGAGTGCAAGTAGACACGAGATCGTGAGTAATGTTGCTTATACATCTGCTGAAGAAGCATCACAAGCGCAACTTCCATGGTATTTTGACAGTGGTTGCTCAAAGCATGTGACTGGAAATGAAAACTACCTTGAGAAACTCGAACTCATCAGAGGTGGAAAAGATACTTTTAGAGATGGTGGACAAGGCAAAATCCGTGCAATTGGAATAACCTCGGACCTAATGTGCCTAAACTCTCAAATGTTTACTTTGTTGAGGGTCTTAAGGCAAATCTGATCAGTGTGAGTCAACTTTGTGATGAGGGATTAGAGGTTATCTTCAACAGCAAGGAATGTCGCCGCTGACGCAAGAAACAATGTCGTTCTAAGGGGTATTAGTTCGGAAACAAGCTGTTATCTTTGGAGACCTTCTAATGTGTGTTTTGCAGCTGCTGAATCCAAACTTGATCTCTCGCACAGGAAACGGGTCACATGAACACAAATGGACTCTTCGGACTCGTAAATGCTGAAGTAGTAAGAGGTGTCCCGATTTGGAAAAACAAGCGAGCGGTATGTGGAGCATCTGTCAAGGAAAGCAAGTCAAGGTACAACACAAACAAATTTCAGAGATCAGATCTACACGGATATTGGAACTGGTTCATATGGATCTCATGGGTCCTATAACTCCGAAAGCATTGCGGGTAAGCGATATATTTTGTATTGGTCGATGATTTTTCGGTATACATGGGTGGACTTCTTACGCAACAAGTCTGATGCCCTTGAGAGTTTCAGAATCCTTGCTCTTCAGCTCAAACAGATAAAGGAGGAATCATTCAGATCAAGAGCGATCATGGCGGTGAGTTTGAGAATGAGCGGTTTGACAAGTTACATCACAGTCAAGGTATCAGTCATCAGTATGCAGCTCAAGAACTCCTCAACAAAATGGGGTTGTGGAAAGAAAGAATAGAACATTGCAAGAAATGGCTAGAGCAATGCTGTGTGGAAACAGTGTTCCATCTGGGTTCTGGGCGGAAGCAATCAACACTCCGTGCTATGTGATAAATCGGGTCTATGTCAAGCCAAAGACCAAGACTACTCCCTATGAAATTCTCAAAGGTAAAACACCGAACCTGAGTCACATGCATATGTTTGGATGCTTGTGCTACATTCTGAATGACAAAGAACATCTGGGAAAGTTTGAAGCAAGAAGTGACGTAGGGATGTTTCTGGGATACTCAGTGAACTGTTCAGCCTACCGTATGTTTAATCAGCGTACAAAGTTTGTAGGCGACAATGTTAACGTAGTCTTTGACGATAGCATTGGATTCTATGAGGCTCGTGTAACACAGACAATAGACGGTGTCACGCCAAGTTCCTCAAGACAAGCTGAGAATGAAGCTGAGAATGAAGTGAAAGAGGAGTCTGAAGAAGACGATGAACCTGAGATGACCAAGGTCGATCTTGATCAAGGAAAAATACACAGAAACCACTCCTCTTCAGACGTGATTGGCGGACTGTTTGATGAAAGAGTTACAAGAAAGAAACAAATCGACTTCAAAGAGATGTTAAAGTTGGCGTGTTTTGTGGTGAAGATGAATGAAGTGGAATGCTTTGTGTCACTTATTGAGCCTAAGAACATTCAGGAGGCATTGGATGATGAATTCTGGACTGAATCGATGCACCTGGAGCTTGAACAATTTGAACGACTTCAAGTGTGGGAACTGGTACCAAGACCAACGAATGTAAACATCATTGGAACAAAGTGGATTCACAAGAACAAGACTGATGAGGAAGGGAATATCATTCGAAACAAATCGCGGTTAGTTGGACAGGGATACTCTCAGATCGAAGGAGTAGACTTTGATGAAACCTTTGCTCCAGTTGCACGACTTGAATCAATACGACTACTGTTGGAATGGCGTGCAATCTGAGAATCAAACTCTATCAGATGGATGTCAAGAGTGCCTTCCTAAGCGGTGTATTACAAGAAGAAGTCTACGAACGCAACCAAAAGGGTTTGAGGATCCACATTTTCGGATCCGTTTACAAACTCAAGAAAGCTCTCTATGGGTTGAAACAAGCTCCACGAGCTTGGTATGACCGTCGGCGGAGTTCCTGTTACAAGCTGGTTTTCAAAGAGGTGGTGTGGACAAGACACGTTAGTAGGAGAAGATGGAGATGACATGCTGATCATTCAAGTTTACGTGGATGATATCATCTTCGGAGGAACGTCTAAGCAAATGGTTGATGACTTCGTGAAGACTATGACAAAGGAATTTTAAATGAGTATGGTTGGTGAACTGAGCTATTTCCTTGGACTTGGTCAAACAACTAACCGATGGAATCATAGTGTCACAGAGTACCGATGCCAAAAATCTCATCAGCGATTTGGAATGCGAGACAAGTAAGACTGCAAAACTCCTATGAGCACAACAACTAAACTTTCCAGAGATAGCGATGGGAAACCAGTTGATGAGAAACTCTACCGAGCCATGATTGGAAGCCTTCTTTACCTCACGGCGATCGTCGATCTATGCCTCAGTGTGGGGATTTGTGCTCGCTATCAAGCTAAACCAAAAGAGTCTCACATGAATGCAGTAAAGCGTATTATCAAATCGTGAAAGGCACCCTTGACTTTGGTCTTCATTATACATTTGAGACTAATGTGAATCTTGCAGGTTTTGTGATGCTGATTGGGCAGGTTGCTTAGATGACGCATAACAAGACATCGGTGGTTGTTTTTCTTGGGAAACAACATGGTCTCATGGCATAGCAAGAAACAAAACTGTGTCTCTCTATCCACAGCGAAGCTGAATACATTGCACTAGGAAGTTGTTGCCGCAGCTCCTTTGGATGCGACAAATGCTTGTCGACACGGTATCACCTCTCGCTCCTATGCTTGTTCATTGTGATAACATGAGTGCTATAAATCTGTCTAAAAATCCAGTTCAGCATTCGCATTACTAAGCGCGTGGATATCGACATCACTTTTGCGAGAGTTAGTGTAAATGAGGATTGTGATATTAGAGCATGTTCCAACCGAGAAACAACTTGCGATCTCTTTACCAAACCATTGGATCACAACACCTTCGGGTCTTAAAAGGCGTTGGGAATCATGGAATTCTGATTAAGACCTGGAGAAGGGGAAGAGTCACTGTAAAAGAAGAGTCAATGGACTCCGTGCGTCGATGCTACTCCCCACTAACACCTTGAGTCAACAAGTTCACTGTAAGTTTGTTTATCGACTCGGTTAACTCTCTTCGATTCACTGGTGAAGGGCACTCACCTTGAACTGAGATGTTACCCCATTTCACGTTTGAGGTATTGATCACTGCCTGGATTGAATGAGGAAACACATAAGAGGGTGAGTGTTACATAAGGATAAGCGTGTGTCACACGAAAGGTCAAGAAATAAGACTCGTGTGCAGCCTCATGAAAGAGGTGTGTTACTCAACAAAGAAATCAATCGGGAACAAGGCCTGGAATGATAGATACTCATGATGGAGCTGGGTGTTACCCCACTTTGCCTCTAATCTCGATCCTTGTCTTGTCTGGCGGGCATTTTACCAATCTCTTGGGATAAATGTTTGGGCGGTGTCACTCCACTTTGTCTCTGGATTCCATCTCTTTCCTAACAATGGAGTTGTGTATTCATTGCTTGTGAACTGATGAAACGTGGTTGTTTGTGAAGATGGAGAGACAGACGACAAGATACCTAACATGTGTTTCGGTATCTGAGAAGAGTGTGAAAAGCGAGTTGGGGTTAACTGAATGAACACAGCGAGAATCTCGTTTGTGACAGCTACTTTCGGCTGAGAAATAGCTACAGACTTGGGTTGACTCATTGATTTCATTTATAAAAGTTTTGGTAGCTAGATGTGTGGCTAAATCGTTCTTCAGTGACTTTACCCTCGAGATGCATGCATCATGTTCGTAGATGCCTATGTGTATATGCTGGTTATGTTACGGGACTGGCTCATATCACAATTCACATGACTCCTCGATCTTATCATTTGTAAGTGAAGTCGTGCTCCTGGTTACATGTGTGTATAATGCATCAGTTTTATTGCTTTACACGGGGTTTTATTTATGATTATTTAATTCAATAAATGGAACTTGATTTGGGACTAATGCTTTAAATTAAGTTCAATAAATGGAATTAGGGTTTTCGTGTGTCACTCCCAAAAACAGCTTCCGCCACATCTCTTCTTCTCTCCAAAATCGAAACATGCAACCTTCCCGCAGAAGCTCTCGATTGTCTGAGAAAGTAACATCTGCGCCGGTTTCCTCCGCCCATGGGCCCTCTGAATCTTCCCGAAAACGAGTCCGCAAGCAGCGCCGAGAAACAAATCCGTCACCACCGTCACCACCTGCTGCAGTTACCTCTTCCTCTGATGACGAGGTTGAAGCTTTCCAACCCAAGGAGCCACGCTATCAAGCAAGTCGTGCCTCTTTCCGTGCACGAAATCGAGAATCCCGATTTGCTTCGCCGCACATCACACCGGTCTCAAGTCGGTTTGTCACAAGCAATGCAGCTGAAAGGTATGAAAAGTTGGCTCCCGGGCCATTGATTCAACAAAGGTTAGATGTGAATGATGAGAACTTGTCGATGTGAAAAGAGTGGTATTTACTGATCTATACTCTAATTGATCTGCGATTTATTTCACCCAAATGTCGTGAAAGAGTTCATTGCGAATCGGGGGCTCTTGAGAATAGAGAGGATGGCGTTGCTGTATTTCTTCGTGGATCTATGGTAGATTTCTCACCTACACCGATCAATGCTCGTATCGATTCGGGATTTGAAGAGGACCGACTACATGACTGATGACATCGACATTGTGTGCTCGTTTTGACCGATAATCGAGTGCAACGTTGGGAAGACATGAGCTCCAAATACCTAACTCAGACAAATCAGGTCCTCTCCAAAATCGAAACATGCAACCTTCCCGCGAAGCTCTCGATTGTCCGAGAAAGTAACATCTGCGCCGGTTTCCTCGCCCATGGGCCCTCTGAATCTTCAGCGAGTCCGCAAGCAGCGCCGAGAAACAAATCCGTCACCACCGTCACCACCTGCTGCAGTTACCTCTTCCTCGATGGCGAGGTTGAAGCTTTCCAACCCAAGGAGCCACGCTATCAAGCAAGTCGTGCCTCTTTCGAGCCGCAATCAGGAGAATCGATTTGCTTCGCCGCACATCACACGGTCTCAAGTCGGTTTGTCACAAGCAATGCAGCTGAAAGGTATGAAAAGTTGGCTCCCGGGCCATTGATTCAACAAAGGTTAGATGTGAATGATGAGAACTTGTCGATGTGAAAAGAGTGGTATTTACTGATCTATACTCTAATTGATCTGCGATTTATTTCACCCAAATGTCGTGAAAGAGTTCATTGCGAATCGGGGGCTCTTGAGAATAGAGAGGATGGCGTTGCTGTATTTCTTCGTGGATCATGGTAGATTTCTCACCTACACCGATCAATGCTCGTATCGATTCGGGATTTGAAGAGGACCACGACTACATGACTGATGACATCGACATTGTGTGCTCGTTTTGACCGATAATCGAGTGCAGCGTTGGGAAGACATGAGCTCCAAATACCTAACTCGGACAAATCAGGTCCTCTACAAGCTCGTGTGCTCCAACTGGATGCCTACGACTAACTACACTTCAATGAATCGAGCGACTCAAGTTCCTCTACATGCTTCATCATCACGGGAGTTTTGATTTTGGTCAGTCCGTTTATGATCAGATCATCAGTTTTCAGCTAACGTTGACGACAAGTCTCGGAGGATCATCTTCCTACGCTGATTCAGCAAGTCATTGACTATCAATGAAGCGTGTTGTCTTTGAAGAAGATGATGAGTACACGGGATATCCGGCTCGTTGTCAAAGACATCAAGGCAGGTCGAGGACAGGGTGCTGATGCTCGGTCTGTGGATCTTTTGGCTGACATTGAGCGAACCATAACTGATCTGAAAAACATTCGGATTCGCTTGAGGAGTAAGGGTGTCATACTTGTAGTCATTACTTGAATTTTATGCGCCTCTAATCTTGTTTGTTTTATCTTAATGTGCATCTACTCAGGGGGAGAATACCCGCAGTACACACAATATGTTGTGTTTCTGGTTTCTCGAATTTCAAATTTGTTCAATAAAGGGGAGAATGAGAGCGATAATTCAATAATGCAGGGGAGCTGTGATCATGAGATGGTGGCTAGAAGAGCTTGAATTGACTCACTAAGAACAGCACTACATTAGCAAGACATTGTTACGTGCGTCGACGGGCTCGATCTGTGCTATTGGCGACAGCGATATCTAGTTGATGTTAGGACAGCTGGTTCTAAGTTGAGTAGAGTGTCACATTCAGATAAAAAGGGGGGAGAATTTAAGCTCAAGATTGTGAGCGTGTTCGAGCTGAGCTAAGAGTGTGTTACAGTCGCGGTGATTGTGTAACACAGTATGGCGGTTGTTACAGTGATGGCGTGTCACAAACTTATGGAAATAGAAGATATTGCTTGGACGTGAAGCAAAGAAGATCTTCTAGGTTGCAAGATTTTAGGAAATAGAATATTGTCTTTTTCGTGTCTACTTAATGAGATAATCTAAAAGAGTTTTAGGTTGAGCATTAAGTGAGAAAAAGCTAGAACAAGAGGGTTGTTCTTGTCGGCTATAGAGATTAAGTAACAAGTGTTTAGCTTGGGTCTCTGTGATTTAGAGATTAAGCGGTGCGTTGCTAGTCGTGTGTGACTGAGCATAAATCAGATTAAACAGATCTAGGGGATTGTTTAAAAAGTTTCTAATTTACAAGAATGTGTTCTTGAAATCTCTTGTGTGTGAGTTATAATTTGGGTGTTTCTGAACTTTCACCATAGTTCTCGGGAAAGCTACACTCTCGATCAAGTGTATGTACCTGAGATGCGAATCAGATTTCGATGTCTTTATGAGACACTTGTCTGCTGTAACGTTCAGCTTAGGACCAAAACACACACAAGCGAGGACGTGTCAACTTTATTCGAATATAGGTTAGATTTGGGTTGTAGAAGTATCTTCGACTTTTAGTGAAGAAAAAACATGTTTTTTTCTAACACCCGATCCAGTAAATTGTTACATCGACTAAAACTTTGATTATATGACAGCCCAGAGAAACTGATGAACTACAAAAAGTATATATATATATATATATAACGTTTTTATATTGACATTAATAAGACCGGTCGATTTTATATTGGTTTTTTTTTTTTTTTGCCATCTGTTTATTATTATTAAAAGCCACAGGCCCAAGGAACAAAGTCTGTACCAAAAAACAACACAAAGTCCAAACCAGGAACAAAAGAAAACATCCAAAGCAAACAGGCCCAGCAAAGATAATCGAAAAGATAACACGCCCATTAACACGCGTCAGAAGATTAGCGGGAGTGAAACACGTGTTTTTATCTCTGCCAACGGAGACCACGTGTCGCTAAAGCCTTCACCTCATCACCGCTTCACGAAACAACGCCGGATAACTAAATCGACGGTTTACCGGGACCCGCCGTACCACTCTGGAAAGACACCAGAACCTCGAACCTCCTCCGTCTTCATCGACTTAGAATACCACCGGAAACTACCGGGAAACTTGACTCCGACCACCGAAGAAAGCCTCCAACGACTGTATTGGAGGATTTGGGGAATCAAACAGCTACAGCGCACACGCGGAGAGCGTCACTCGATTTAAATCGAGAGCTCATCCTAACGATTTCATTATCCAACCCCAAAATCTTCGCTTCTTAAACAACAAACTCCAATCATGATTAATCATCCAAACGGGCTCCAACTAAACAGTCCAACTATAAGATTAATCGACGGTTGAAACAAGACAACCGGCGACGATCATGTAACCCAGGAAACCTCGGTAGAGAGCTAGCGACACCGCCAAAGCTACACCACCAGATACCACCGCCGGATAGCTTCACCAAAGAGAGTGCAAAAACCACCGGAATCTAAGCCGGCTACACAGCGTCAGAGAGACCGCCGTATACCAGAATTGATATTTCCTAACGATAAGGATAGGACACCGAAAAAACCACCGCGACATTCTCTCCCTAAAAAGTCCTAGAGAGGGAAGAGAGAGTCATCTCTTCCCTCTTTACGTGAGGGTAATTCTAAAGTGCGTTTTTTAGATTCTATTGGTTTATTTGCTGAAAGAATATTTCTGTTTATTTCAACAACAAAAAAACACATCCCGGAAAACTAAACTTGCATCAGTTTGATTAAAGCAGAAGTCAAACAAAAGTCCAGTTTTGATGCCGAAACGTTTTGAGTTTAGCAAACCCATCAAAATTTTTGACAGGTTATTTGCTGAAACTACGACACGTTTAAAGAACTTGAACAACAACAAAAATATGACCAAAATATAAATGATTTTTTTGAGAATAAATATAAATGAAATTTTTTGCATCTTTATGTTGTAATTGACTCACCGTTCATGTGACACCCCGACCCAGCATAGCTGAAATGGTCAGCGATATCATGACACTTGTCTCCAGCCACAAGGCCGAAACAATGTGTCTTTAGGATCCCAGGACGTCTTTGACAAAAATCCACCAATATGAGCCGAACCTGAAATGAAGAAAGAAGGAGGGGTGAGCATTTCAACAAATACTCAGTGAGGGAAGCTCCAGGAGCCCCGAAATCAATCACCAACAATCATCACACAACATAGCATAAGCATCTAACTTTAACATTCAGTAAATCGAAAGCAATCAACAAGAAACGAGGATAAACCCCGGCGGTGCCAACAATGAGACCACGCCACCTAAATCGGTACCCGCGTTCCTCATGTTGTTGCGCGAGAACTTTCATGTTGCGTTGTCTCCACGACATCACGCTGTCTCACGCCTTCACGCAATCAAGTTACCGACATTGGTTCTCGCTGATCCGCCACCATGTTCATACGCTCCACGTTGTCTCCACGACATCATGCTTCTACGTTACTTCATTTACAGGCACGCCGCATGCCCGCCGGCGATGAATCATGCCAACTCAAATGATTGCCACATAACCCAACAAGAAGCGATGTAGCGCCGAGACATATATATATGTCATTCCACCACGTTACACCGGCACACATAGGCCTTAAAGCCTTTCTCTTACTCATTTACATCTCCCAATTATAAAGATATCATCCTCTTATAATAATAACCCCAATCAATACAATCATCACATTCAATCCTCAAACATCATTCAACCATATTTTAACAAGCGTTAGCAATAGATCTATGTTTTCACACATCAAGCATCAAGATATTTATATATATCATATGTATAGTTATTTATATTAGTAGATCTATGAAAGTAACAAATAAAGATGAATGATCAACCTGACACTTCTACCATGATGAGATAATAATAGAAGGAGATAGAGATTGCAACAAGCCCTCACATTGGTCTTAGATCTGAGAATGGGAAAGAGAGTAGAACCAGATCTGAAGCTTATGGCTTTCAGCGAACCAGATCTACAAATAAACGGGTAGGTGCTACCATCAAATACCCGAGATAAGAGATCTAAGAGGAGGAATAGAAAGGAGAAGAAGAAAATGACACTAGGGTTCTTTACCTCACCAGTGACCAGATCTAGAAAGAGGACATGGAGAGATCTGGACATAGAATTGGATCGGTTCATCGGGGATCTCCAACGGCTTGGCTCCAGCCTTCAGCAAACAGCGAACAACAAGGAGAGAGAGAGAGAGAGAGAGAGAGAGAGAGAGAGAGAGACGAGAAAGAAACCATGACGGCTAGGGTTTTCAAATCTCTGAACTCAGCAGGGATTCGCTCTGATTTCTAAATGGAAGAGAAAAGAAGAAGGAGGCTCTTTTTTATAAGAAAATGAGGTGGAAACCCTAGGATTTACTACGCGGGCCAGAAATAAAAGAGAAAGACTTGATGGGCTTTGGTCTAATCAAGTTAATTAAAAACAAAACCATTCGGTTTGGGAGAACCGGGATGTGACAGTTCAAGTTTGATTAGCGTGTTAAGAACAACAAAAAGGTTTAATTATGTTCAACAAACTCATATATAAAACAATAGAAAACACAGGGGAAAAGATAAAACGAAATTAGAAAAAGGATTAACTGGGAATTCGCCGAATTCGAGCGAACAAGGAAAACTCAACCATTAAGTAAGAGATCAGGAACTTGTTCGATTCATATTGGTGTGAGTCAAGACTGACCCTCTAGGTTAGGACTAGAGAGTCTTTCCTGGGCTCTGATACCACTTGTGACACCCCGACCCAGCATAGCTGAAATGGTCAGCGATATCATGACACTTGTCTCCAGCCACAAGGCCGAAACAATGTGTCTTTAGGATCCCAGGACGTCTTTGACAAAAACCCACCAATATGAGCCGAACCTGAAATGAAGGAAGAAGGAGGGGTGAGCATTTCAACAAATACTCAGTGAGGGAAGCTCCAGGAGCCCCGAAATCAATCACCAACAATCATCACACAACATAGCATAAGCATCTAACTTTAACATTCAGTAAATCGAAAGCAATCAACAAGAAACGAGGATAAACCCCGGCGGTGCCAACAATGAGACCACGCCACCTAAATCGGTACCCGCGTTCCTCATGTTGTTGCGCGAGAACTTTCATGTTGCGTTGTCTCCACGACATCACGCTGTCTCACGCCTTCACGCAATCAAGTTACCGACATTGGTTCTCGCTGATCCGCCACCATGTTCATATCGCTCCACGTTGTCTCCACGACATCACGCTTCTACGTTACTTCATTTACAGGCACGCCGCATGCCCGCCGGCGATGAATCATGCCAACTCAAATGATTGCCACATAACCCAACAAGAAACGATGTAACGCCCGAGACATATATATATGTCATTCCACCACGTTACACCGGCACACATAGGCCTTAAAGCCTTTCTCTTACTCATTTACATCTCCCAATTATAAAGATATCATCCTCTTATAATAATAACCCCAATCAATACAATCATCACATTCAATCCTCAAACATCATTCAACCATATTTTAACAACGTTAGCAATAGATCTATGTTTTTCACACATCAAGCATCAAGATATTTATATATATCATATGTATAGTTATTTATATTAGTAGATCTATAGAAAGTAACAAATAAAGATGAATGATCAACCTAGACACTTCTACCATGATGAGATAATAATAGAAGGAGATAGAGATTGCAACAAGCCCTCACATTGGTCTTAGATCTGAGAATGGGAAAGAGAGTAGAACCAGATCTGAAGCTTATGGCTTTCAACGAACCAGATCTACAAATAAACGGGTAGGTGCTACCATCAAATACCCGAGATAAGAGATCTAAGAGGAGGAATAGAAAGGAGAAGAAGAAAATGACACTAGGGTTCTTTACCTCACCAGTGACCAGATCTAGAAAGAGGACATGGAGAGATCTGGACATAGAATTGGATCGGTTCATCAGGGATCTCCAACGGCTTGGCTCCAGCCTTCAGCAAACAGCGAACAACAAGGAGAGAGAGAGAGAGAGAGAGAGAGAGAGAGAGAGAGAGACGCCGACGAGAGAGAACGAGAGAGACGAGAAAAAAGAAACCATGACGGCTAGGGTTTTCAAATCTCTCTGGAACTCTGCAGGGATTCGCTCTGATTTCTAAATGGAAGAGAAAAGAAGAAGGAGGCTCTTTTTTATAAGAAAATGAGGTGGAAACCCTAGGATTTACTACGCGGGCCAGAAATAAAAGAGAAAGACTTGATGGGCTTTGGTCTAACTGCTAATTAAAAGAAAACAAAACCATTCCGGTTTGGGAGAACCGGATGTGACAGTCAAGTTTGATTAGCGTGTTAAGAACAACAAAAGGTTTAATTATGTTCAACAAACTCATATATAAAACAATAGAAAACACAGGGGAAAAGATAAAACGAAATTAGAAAAAGGATTAACTGGGAATTCGCCCCGAATTCCGAACGGAGCAAGGGAAAACTCAACCATTAAGTAAGAGATCAGGAACTTGTTCGATTCATATTGGTGTGAGTCAAGACTGACCCTCTAGGTTAGGACTAGAGAGTCTTTCCTGGGCTCTGATACCACTTGTGACACCCCGACCCAGCATAGCTGAAATGGTCAGCGATATCATGACACTTGTCTCCAGCCACAAGGCCGAAACAATGTGTCTTTAGGATCCCAGGACGTCTTTGACAAAACCCACCAATATGAGCCGAACCTGAAATGAAGGAAGAAGGAGGGTGAGCATTTCAACAAATACTCGCGAGGGAAGCTCCGGGAGCGAAATCAATCACCAACAATCATCACACAACATAGCATAAGCATCTAACTTTAACATTCAGTAAATCGAAAGCAATCAACAAGAAACGAGGATAAACCTCGGTGGTGCCAACAATGAGACCACGCCACCTAAATCGGTACCCGCGTTCCTCATGTTGTTGCGCGAGAACTTTCATGTTGCGTTGTCTCCACGACATCACGCTGTCTCACGCCTTCACGCAATCAAGTTACCGACATTGGTTCTCGCTGATCCGCCACCATGTTCATACGTTCCACGTTGTCTCCACGACATCATGCTTCTACGCTACTTCATTTACAGGCACGCCGCATGCCCGCCGGCGATGAATCATGCCAACTCAAATGATTGCCACATAACCCAACAAGAAACGATAACGCCGAGACATATATATATGTCATTCCACCACGCTACACCGCACACATAGGCCTTAAAGCCTTTCTCTTACTCATTTACATCTCCCAATTATAAAGATATCATCCTCTTATAATAATAACCCCAATCAATACAATCATCACATTCAATCCTCAAACATCATTCAACCATATTTTAACAACGTTAGCAATAGATCTATGTTTTTCACACATCAAGCATCAAGATATTTATATATATCATATGTATAGTTATTTATATTAGTAGATCTATAGAAAGTAACAAATAAAGATGAATGATCAACCTAGACACTTCTACCATGATGAGATAATAATAGAAGGAGATAGAGATTGCAACAAGCCCTCACATTGGTCTTAGATCTGAGAATGGGAAAGAGAGTAGAACCAGATCTGAAGCTTATGGCTTTCAACGAACCAGATCTACAAATAAACGGGTAGGTGCTACCATCAAATACCCGAGATAAGAGATCTAAGAGGAGGAATAGAAAGGAGAAGAAGAAAATGACACTAGGGTTCTTTACCTCACCAGTGACCAGATCTAAAGAAGACATGGAGAGATCTGGACATAGAATGGATCGGTTCATCGGGATCTCCAACGGCTTGGCTCCAGCCTTCAGCAAACAGCCAACAACAAGGAGAGAGAGAGAGAGAGAGAGAGAGAGAGAGAGAGAGAGAGAGAGAGAGAGAGAGAGAGAGAGAGAGAGAGAGAGAGAGAGAACGAGTGAGAAGAGAAAAGAGAAACCATGACGCTGTGGTTTTCAAATCTCTGAACTCAGGATTCGCCTGATTTCTAAATGGAAGAGAAAAGATGAAGGAGGCTCCTTTTATAAGAAAATGAGGTAGAAACCCTAGGATTTACTACGCGGGCCAGAAATAAAAGAGAAAGACTTGATGGGCTTTGGTCTAATCAAGTTAATTAAAAGAAAACAAAAACCATTCCGGTTTGGGAGAACCGGGATGTGACAGTTCAAGTTTGATTAGCGTGTTAAGAACAACAAAAGGTTTAATTATGTTCAACAAACTCATATATAAAACAATAGAAAACAGGGGAAAAGATAAAGCGAAATTAGAAAAGGATTAGCGGGAATTAGCCCGAATTCGAGCGAGCAAGGGAAAACTCAACCATTAAGTAAGAGATCGGGAACTTGTTGATTCATATTGGTGTGAGTCAAGACTGACCCTCAGGTTAGGACTAGAGAGTCTTTCACGGGCTCTGATACCACTTGTGACACCCGACCCAGCATAGCTGAAATGGTCAGCGATATCATGACACTTGTCTCCACCACAAGGCGAAACAATGTGTCTTTAGGATCAGGGCGTCTTTGACAAAACCCACCAATATGAGCGAACCTGAAATGAAGGAAGAAGGAGGGTGAGCATTTCAACAAATACTCGGTGAGGGAAGCTCCGGGAGCGAAATCAATCACCAACAATCATCACACAACATAGCATAAGCATCTAACTTTAACATTCAGTAAATCGAAGCAATCAACAAGAAACGAGGATAAACCTCGGTGGTGCCAACAATGAGACCACGCCACCTAAATCGGTACCAGCGTTCCTCATGTTGTTGCGCGAGAACTTTCATGTTGCGTTGTCTCCACGACATCACGCTGTCTCACGCCTTCACGCAATCAAGTTACCGACATTGGTTCTCGCTTGATCCGCCACCATGTTCATACGTTCCACGTTGTCTCCACGACATCATGCTTCTACGTTACTTCATTTACAGGCACGCCGCATGCCCGCTTCGGCGATGAATCATGCCAACTCAAATGATTGCCACATAACCCAACAAGAAACGATAACGCCGAGACATATATATGTCATTCCACCACGCTACACCGCACACATAGGCCTTAAAGCCTTTCTCTTACTCATTTACATCTCCCAATTATAAAGATATCATCCTCTTATAATAATAACCCCAATCAATACAATCATCACATTCAATCCTCAAACATCATTCAACCATATTTTAACAACGTTAGCAATAGATCTATGTTTTTCACACATCAAGCATCAAGATATTTATATATATCATATGTATAGTTATTTATATTAGTAGATCTATAGAAAGTAACAAATAAAGATGAATGATCAACCTAGACACTTCTACCATGATGAGATAATAATAGAAGGAGATAGAGATTGCAACAAGCCCTCACATTGGTCTTAGATCTGAGAATGGGAAAGAGAGTAGAACCAGATCTGAAGCTTATGGCTTTCAACGAACCAGATCTACAAATAAACGGGTAGGTGCTACCATCAAAGACCCGAGATAGGAGATCTAAGAGGAGGAATAGAAAGGAGAAGAAGAAAATGACACTAGGGTTCCTTACCTCACCAGTGACCAGATCTAGAAAGAAGACATGGAGAGATCCGACATAGAATTGGATCGGTTCATCGGGATCTCCAACGCTTGGCTCACTCGAAACAGCAACAACAAGGAGAGAGAGAGAGAGAGAGAGAGAGAGAGAGAGAGAGAGAGAGAGAGAGAGAGAGAGAGAGAGAGAGAGAGACGCCGACGAGAGAGAACGAGTGAGAAGAGAAAAGAGAAACCATGACGGCTAGGGTTTTCAAATCTCTCTGGAACTCTGCAGGGCTTCGCTCTGATTTCTAAATGGAAGAGAAAAGATGAAGGAGGCTCCTTTTTATAAGAAAATGAGGTAGAAACCCTAGGATTTACTACGCGGGCCAGAAATAAAAGAGGAAGACTTGATGGGCTTTGGTCTAATCAAGTTAATTAGATGAAAACAAAAATCATTCCGGTTTGGGAGAACCGGAATGTGACAGTTCAAGTTTGATTAGCGTGTTAAGAACAACAAAAAGGTTTAATTATGTTCAACAAACTCATATATAAAACAATAGAAAACACAGGGAAAAGAGCTAATTAGTTAACAAAAATATAAAACGAAATTAGAAAAAGGATTAACGATCAACATAAAAAGATCTTTACAATCTATCAAAATCATCAGAAGTACCAAGAGTAAAACCCACAATCTTTTTAACTTACACGCTAGAAATCTGTCATATTCATATGCAAAGCGTCTTTCCTTTTGTGTCCAATTCCAATTTGATGCGACATAACACAAAAACCTTCAACAAAAAAATCTCTATTAGACACACCATCCCAAAATCGAATAAAACAATAAACGTATAGGGGCTATAGGTAAGACTATAAAAGGGAAGATGGCTCGTGAATGTTTTTCATGTTTTTGTATCTCTCACTGATGGATCCGTTTTCAGAACAATTCTAATCTATTTGTATTGGTTCTTAAAAATAAATCAACTCTAAATAGTGTTTAAGTTTTACTATAATCATTTATTAAGAGTAAAAATGAACTGATTAACCAAATATATGAAATAATAAAAATGGTTATTTTATTTTTAGAATGGTTTGATTTTTTATTCAGTTTTAGAGTTAAAATCAAATAGATTTGAAAAAGATTTTACTCAAAGAAATTGAGTTGAAAATATAATGGGATTAGAGATGCTTTGAAATGATAGACTTATTCAATATATATATTTCATTAATTCTATATATCTATAAGCTGTAGATTGTTTATTAAGTTTTTAAAATTTATCGTGCATGGCGTAGAAGCGATGACGTAAAGATAATGACGCAGAGGAGAATCCTCTGATAAGGATTCGAATTTTAAACTTTAATTTTAAGCATGTGGTTCAAAACTCGGAAGGCAGGACCATATAAAGTTCATATTGTCTCGCCATGCACTGCTCCTATAAGACTACAAACGTATGTACATGTCTGGTCTAATACTTTGGAGATCCATTTTTATTTTATTTTGATTCAATGTATCGCATAGTCTTTGCTTAAGGCCTGTGATATTCCCTCTACAGGGATATCTTGTTATCGAAAACTTCAAATTCAAAAGATCTTAACATTAACATATAAATAGTAATGATTATACTGTAAACAATCCAGCAGGCTCAGCCAATTGAGCATCCTGACTTGAATAAAAATATATTCAGTTCTAAGATCCTGTTACACTATATACATATAACTTTACAAACCCAGAAATTTTAGATACTGACTATATATAAGTCTATACTTATTTGGTTTATGAAATTATTTTGCTATCCTTAATCACTCTCAGGAATATATATTTTATTCTATGTTTGTCTCTTTTTTTGTCAAGTTATTCTATGTTTGTCTACATTCAAATAAAAAAATATATACATGGAATCATTTGGTTCATAAGGGTAAAGGATGTGTGTGTAAATAATAAAAAATGCTATATGAAACCGTAAAAAGTCAACTGTTTAAAAATGCTATAAGAAAATAGAGAAAAAAAAATAAAGGAGTAATCCGTAAGACCATCTCCAACAATAGATCCACCATTAGAAATCTAAATCAATTTTTAAAGTGAAAATAATTAAATTAAAAATTTTAGATACTTGTTTAATTTTATCCCTCCAATGGTAGAACCAATTAAAGGTTCTAAATTTCAAAATTTTAAAAATTTGTAATAAGAGATTTGATTACTTGCATCACACTCTTATATAAATGGCATAAGATGGAGCTAAACTTTCTTTACTTGGTTAATGTGTTTAGGCAAATTTTGTTGGGGAAAGTCACACGGCGCAGCGGAAATACTAATGGTCGTGTTCCCCTGATCTTGTGTGAACCTGTGAAGAAAATACTTCGACGATGGCAGAATATAGTATAAGCGGAAACGTAAATGAGACAATCACTTTTTACGTGGAAAACCTCCTCGATGTGAGAAGGAAAAACCACGGGACCGTAGTCCACTCAACAATCCACTATATAAATGTTTGTGAGTACAACCACGTCCTCCCTGTTCAACAACCAGAACAGAACAGAGACACTAGCTTCAAAGAGCTATCTCCAACACAAACAACAACAACAAGAGAGCAACACAAAGCTTCAAAACCGGCAGCAACCAAACGACCTCAGCTCACAAAGATTCCGGCTTCCAGAAACTAATCCAACCGTACAAATCCAAGATAAACAAGTCGACAATACCTCTGCCAAATTTCAGCTCAATAAGAAAAGATCTCACCGTTGGATTTACCAAACACCCAAGACTGCTCTGCTGAAGAACTATGGCGACCAGCTTCAAGAAAACCCAGACAACAGAAGATCCAACCGTTGAAATCAAAATTCCTTCGGTGAACCTCTAACCCACTGACTGAAGAAGCTTCCCACAAAATATCAGCCCGATCGGGATCCGTTTGACCCTCCAAATCCAGTCTTGAAATCACCTTACGAGTTTTCTCCTTCTCTCTCTTTTTCTCCTTTCTCTCTCTTTTCTCCTTTCTCTCTTTTGTTTCTTTTGTCAAAACTCCATTATTGTGTCAAGTGCCAAAGGGGAACATTAATTATTTCTTAAGTTCACCTCAATTGGTCCTCTCCATCTAGGAGGGACCCAACAAACTCCCCCTCCGATTAGATGGAAGAGACAGCCATTCCGGCTATCCCTCGGCATACTTCAAGCTTCCCCCTCGGCAAGGACTTTGTCATCATATCAGCTCCATTATCATCCGTATGAACTTTTGCAAGTTCCACTTCCTTAGAAGCAACCACATCACGTATCCAATGATACCTCCTCTGAATGTGTTTTGACTTCGAATGAAATGTAGAATTCTTCCCGAGACAAATAGCGCTTTGACTATCACAAAGCAACACATACTTTTCTTGCTTGAAACCGATCTCTTCACAGAAGTTCTTCATCCACAACAGTTCTTTACAAGCTTCAACTGCAGTAATGAACTCTGCCTCAGTGGTAGATAGTGCAACACACTTTTGCAACCTTGACTGCCATGCCACAGCTCCACCCGCAAATGTTACCAAGTAACCCAAAGTAGATTTGCTAGAATCAGCATCTCCCGACATGTCAGAATCAGTGTAACTGACAAGCAATGACTTCTTACCTCCAAATGTAATCTTCAAATTAGAAGTCCCTCTGAGATATCTCAAAATCCACTTCACAGCATTCCAATGTTCTCTTCCCGGATTGGAGAGAAACCTGCTGACAACTCCAACGGCGTAGGCTAAATCCGGTCTTGTACAGACCATGGCGTACATCAAACTACCCACTGCAGAAGCATACGGAACCTTCGCCATATCTTCCTTCTCCGCATATGTCTTCGGACTTTGTTGACTGCTCAGTCTTAAGTGTGGAGCAAGAGGAGTACTCAACACTTTAGACTTGTCCATGTGAAACCGCTTAAGTACTTTTTCAATGTACTTCTCCTGAGATAAGTGAATCAGCTTCTCACCTCTATCCCGAATAATTCTCATACCAAGAATCTGTTTCGCTGGACCCATATCTTTCATGGCAAAGGACTCACTGAGCTGCTCTTTCAACTCCTTAATTATGTCCATGTTCCTGCCCACAATCAACATATCATCGACATACAGCAACAAGATGATAAAATCATCCTCACCGAACACCTTCACAAATACACAATGGTCTGAATAAGTCTCTGCATAACCATTCTCCCCCATAACAGACTTGAACTTCATGTACCACTGCCTTGGTGCTTGCTTCAATCCATAAAGGTTTTTCTTCAAGCGGCAAACCAAATTTTCTTTGCCCTTTTGCACATAGCCTTCCGGTTGTTCCATGTAGATCTCTTCCTCCAAATTACCATGAAGGAAAGCAGTCTTCACGCCCATTTGCTCAACATCTAGATCAAGGCTGCTGCCAATCCAAGTACAACCGAATGGATGACATCTTCACAACAGGAGAAAAGATTTCATCATAATCAATTCCCTTCTTTTGGCTGTAGCCTTTCACAACCAATCTAGCCTTGTGTCGAGGTGGCAAATTTTCATCCTCATGCTTAATTCTGTACACCCACTTATTAAGCAGAGCCTTCTTGCCCTTAGGCAATTCCACCAACTCAAAAGTATGGTTCTCCTCAAAAGAATCCATCTCCTCATCCATGGCTCCAAACCACTTATCCTTGTGTTCATCCTCCAAAGCTTCATCATAGCTTTCAGGCTCTCCCCCATCAGTAAGTAATACATACTCACTAGGATCATACCTTGTCGACGGTTTAAGACCTCTCTCGGATCTTCTAACAATAGTAGGTTGGTTCTCAGCAGATGGTGTCTCACCATGATCGTCACCATGATCACCACTACCATCTTCATATGCGGGAGCATCTGTACTGGGTGTATTATCCTGAACCTCAACCTCAACCTCACCGTGAACCGATGTAGAAGGAGTAGCCTCTGTATCGATCAAATCCTCCAAAATCTGATTGGCTTTTTGGACTTGTCAATGTCCTTAATCGTTTGATCTTCCATAAACACAACATCTCTGTTCCTTATGAGCTTCTTCTCAACGGGATCATAAAATCTGTACCCGAACTCATCCTGGCCATAACCGACGAACACACACTGCCGCGACTTCATCTCAAGCTTCGATCTATCAACCTTGGGAATATGAACAAATGCCTTACACCCAAAGACCCTCAAGTGACTGTAAGAAACATTCTTACCAGTCCAAACCCTCTCTGGAACATCACCATCCAATGGAGCACTTGGTGACAAATTCAGCACATGAACCACCGTGTTCAAAGCTTCTGCCCAAAAAGTCATCGATAAGCCTGACTGTGAGATAAAACATCTCATCCTCTCGACAATCGTCCTGTTCATCCTTTCAGCTAACCCATTCAACTGTGGAGTATAAGGCGGAGTGTACTGATGCCTTATTCCATGCTCTTTGCAATAAGCATCAAATGGTCCAAGATACTCTCCACCATTATCGCTGCGGACACACTTCAGCTTCTTCCCTGTTTGTCTCTCAACCAATGCCACAAAATGCTTGAAATATCCCAGCACCTGATCCTTCGTCCTCATAGGAAATACCCACACCTTCCTTGAATGATCATCAATGAAAGTCACGAAATATGATGCGCCGCCAAGAGATCTTATCTTCATTGGACCACACACATCTGAGTGTACCAAATCCAGTACCTCGGGTTTCCTAGAAGGTGCGGAAGACTTGAAAGATACCCTGTGTTGTTTTCCCGCAAAGCAATGCGAACACTTTTGTAGGTGCAAACCAGAGATTCCTGAGATCACCTCATTCTTAGACAACACAGCCATTCCCTTCTCACTCATGTGACCGAGTCTCTTATGCCATAACTCCATGGCATTATCATTCTCCACCGCATTAACAACATCTTTGGAGACCTTAGCCTGCATCCAATAGAAAGATGAAGACTTCTCACCTCGAGCCACAATCAAAGAACCGCGAGAGAGCTTCCATTTACCATCACCGTGCAAGCTGAAATAACCCTCATCATCAAGTCTTCCCGTTGATATCAGATTCATCCTAATATCAGGAACATGCTTAACATCCTTAAGCACCAGCCTAGTACCAAGACTAGTCTCCAAGCAAACATCACCAATGCCAGCAACCTGAGCCATCGCATCATTCCCCATCTTCACAGAACCATAATTACCGGTAGTATAGGTAGAAAACAAATCCCGCTGTGATGTAGCATGAGTAGTAGCTCCACTATCAATCACCCAACTGGTGTCCTGGCATGCGACATTAATTGCATCACCCTCAAGAAGAATCAGAAACTGATCTTCGGTGAGAGTCACCCGATCCACCTTTTCTTCTTGATTTCCTTGCTGCTTGTTTTTCAACTTCCAGCAATCCTTCTTCATGTGCCCTTTCTTATGACAGAAATAGCACTCCATATTTGCAAATCTATTAGACTTGCTCCTGCTCCTGTTCTTGTCTCTCTTGGGATCTCTACTTGTACTTCTCCCCTTGACTCGATAACAAAGACATCTGAACGCTGAACTGCCGTGATTCGATCGTCTTCTTGCTTCCTCATTAAGAACACTGTTCTTCACTGAATCCATCGAAATAACACCTTCCGGCGGAGTTACAAAGAGACATCCTGAAAACCTCCCAAGAGTCCGGTAAAGTACCGAGAAGCCACAGACCGTGAATCTCATCATCAAACTTGATGCCCATATCAGATAACTTGTTGAGCAATCCCTGAAATGCATTCAAGTGATCCGTCATCGGAGTCCCCTCCTGATACCTCAGCTCAATCAGCTTCGATCATGTACATCTTGTTGTTTCGGTCTTTCTAGCATATAACTGCTCCAGCTTCTTCCACAAAGAACGAGCATCCGTCTCAGTCTCAATATAATGCAACACATTATCATCTACCCACTGCCTTATCAACCCACACACTTGGCGATGCTGCAGCTTCCACTCTTCATCCGTCTTCTTCTCAGGTTTCTGCTCCTCGAAGACTGGAACATGGAATTCTTTAACAAAGAGCAAATCCTCCATCTTGCCCTTCCATAGATGATAGTTATCACCATTCAAGCTTATCATCCTGCTCATATTTTCCATCTTTCACACAAGCAAATAATAACCCAAAGTTATCAAAACAAAGCTCTAAAACCAGAAGCTCTGATACCACTCTGTAGGGGAAAGTCACACGGCGCAGCGGAAATACTAATGGTCGTGTTCCCCTGACCTTGTGTGAACCTGTGAAGAAAATACTTCGACGATGGCAGAATATAGTATAAGCGGAAACGTAAATGAGACAATCACTTTTTACGTGGAAAACCTCCTCGATGTGAGAAGGAAAAACCACGGGACCGTAGTCCACTCAACAATGCACTATATAAATGTTTGTGAGTACAACCACGTCCTCCCTGTTCAACAACCAGAACAGAACAGAGACACTAGCTTCAAAGAGCTATCTCCAACACAAACAACAACAACAAGAGAGCAACACAAAGCTTCAAAACCGGCAGCAACCAAACGACCTCAGCTCACAAAGATTCCGGCTTCCAGAAACTAATCCAACCGTACAATCCAAGATAAACAAGTCGACAATACCTCTGCCAAATTTCAGCTCAATAAGAAAAGATCTCACCGTTGGATTTACCAAACACCCAAGACTGCTCTGCTGAAGAACTATGGCGACCAGCTTCAAGAAAACCCAGACAGCAGAAGCTCCAACCGTTGAAATCCAAATCCCTTCGGTGAACCTCTAACCCACTGACTGAAGAAGCTTCCCACAAAATATCAGCCCGATCAGGATCCGTTTGACCCTCCAAATCCAGTCTTGAAATCACCTTACGAGTTTTCTCCTTCTCTCTCTTTTTCTCCTTTCTCTCTCTTTTGTTTCTTTTTGTCAAAACTCCATTATTGTGTCAAGTGCCAAAGGAGAACATTAATTATTTCTTAAGTTCACCCCAATTGGTCCTCTCCATCTAGGAGGGACCCAACAAATTTCTATGGAGCAAGTACTGTATGTTCTTTGTCTTCAACCTGTGGTTTTGATTTCAAGTTTTTTTTTTCTTTTCTTGGGGCTGGTTTAATATGGTAATGCTGTATTCTTGACAAAGTGAAACATAGTAAAAGATGAATCTCTTCCTTACTTTTCTTGTTTGGTGGTTTTTTAGTCACAATTTTTGTTGGATTTTCAGTTTTAATGTTCTTGACGTGCAATGGAGATGATTCTCGTGTCTCTATACAGTAGCTTGATTATGTGTTTTGTCTGTATTTTGTTTGAAAGATTGGTCCTTATTATTATCATTTTTTTGAAATGAATGTGTTAAAAATGTATTCAATCAAATCTGTTTTTTTACAATGGTTGCATCTGAGTTTTCCGATTGTTATGGGTGAGTGACAAAGAAAAGATCATGGTGGCTTTGTTGTGAACTCACCTGTGACAAAGAACATTTTTTTTTTAAATACCACCTCTCACAAAATGACACCTGTCATGTAGAAGTGGATCCAAAACCTCCAATTGTAGAACCATATCTATCTAAATTATGTCTTTTTGATTTAAATTTAATCACATAAATATTTAGATACATCATTTAGAAGTGCCTTGGATACTCTTTTGGACATGCTCTAAGGCGTCTATACCATTTGCAATGTAAAAAGGTCAAAAGTTCTTCCATTAACCGTAAAAAGGTGAAATTCAAAGTTGGAACTTGGAAGGAAGTAAATGCAATGCATGTTGCCTAAACTCGGACACTATGGGAGTTGACTTTGATTGGTCGGAATATATAATCTCATAAAAGCAACAACGGTCGAACCTTTGTGAAGGGAACAATTTTTAAAAGAAAGTAAAACATACGCATACACAATAGTGGAAGCAGATGAATATTAAGAAACCCAAATCAAAGATGACCGGCGATGATTAAGGTTAAAAAGTCCAACCCCAACCGACACTTTTGGGAGGAAATACAAAGACATCGTCAGAGACCCACTCCATTATTATTCTATTATGTTTTGTCAAATATTGCAACACACAACACGTTTGGACTTCAGAGTCAAATGTACACATGGTTTTAAAGATCACAACGTATGGGGTTTAAGCCTCTAGACCACAGTAAATGCCTAGTGTATTGCTGAAGGGAAGGAGATCCAAAGTGTTTGTGTCGGAAATGGCTTGAATCCCCTTCTTGCCTTCTACAAAGCATCCAAAACTTGGGGGCATGGTGTATCTGTTATGAGTTTGATTTATGTTGAGAACAAAATTAATGTTATCTGATCAGTTTGGATTTAAGTGTTGGCCCAAACAGTTTACATGATTTAACTACTCCGCAACTTAAGTTGGAAAACATTCTAAATTCAAATTAAACAGTGTAATATCCAGGCCATAGCAGTAAGTACGCTTTTCCAGGACTCGCATAAAAAAAAATCCAAAACATATCACATAACCAAAGATTGCAACTAGGTGTCTGGGTAGAGCCCACTAAGAATTCACTACGTATCATAAAATTAGTTTTATGGCCCACTGAAAGCTCAAATCAAATGGCGCGTATATCTCCCCGTTACTTCTCGCCCAGAAAACAATTGATATGGTGTGTAAAGTGGCCAACCAGAAAATATTTTTACTGAGATCATAATTTTATTTTTATTTTAAAATATACTTTTAATATCAGTTAAAAGTACTATTACATAAATCATGAGAGATTTAAATTTTTTTTTGAACTTTTAAGAGAAACCAAAAAATTACAGTGCTAAAAAGTATTTTGGTGAAAAGATCTTTTATTTGTTATACCAGTTCCGAAAAAGAAAATTATTATTGAAAACTTTGCAACAAAAGTAGAAAATGATCTTAAATGTAAAACAAATAAAAAATTCAAAATTTTTAATGTTTAAAGAAAATCATTATCTGTAGAAAATATTTAAAACAATGAGAAATGGTCTAAGCTAAAAACATACAATCAAACATCTAAGAAACAATGGAAAGATAAATAAGTTTGAACAAAACCTAGTTTGACCGGTATATTCAACATAAAACCAGGTTTTTAGGCCCATAATTATGTAAAGAAAAGGGTAAAAAAGAATGTCGACTGGGTGCAGCCGAGGCTTGCTCGTGGGAAAGGGGGGTCAAGGCAAAGTTTTAAACCAACTGAGCACATGATATTTAACGTATCTAAGCTTAAATATTCTTTTCTTTATATTGGACTGGGGTCAGCTGACCCCCCCCCCCTTACCCATGTAGATCTGCCCCTGGGTGTGTATATGATACAGGCACAAAACCGAACCTCACAAGGATAGATTGATGGATCCAAACTGCTGGTCATATAACTCTTTCAGCTTGGTCAGATGATAAACTTGAAGAGGATTTGCGGATTGAAGGTTGATTGAATCTCACAATCTGGTGGTCTGATGGAAGGATGTGACCGACTCTCTAAGTCTATGATGAATAAGCTATTTGACACTCTCAAACAACTTAATTCACAGAAAAAAAAACAAAGTGCTTCTCACAACTCTGGTTTCTAAAGAACAAATTAATTCAAAGACAAACTTTGAAAGGAAATTAACACTTTTATGTATAAACTTAGATGAAAGAAGTGCCTTACAAATGGTGATGTTAATGAGCTTATATAATGCTCAAAATAAAAGAAATAGTAGAATACTTGCAACATAATTAAAACTAGCCGTTTGGAGTGGTTTGGAGGATTTGGCTGAAAGAAAGGGATTGTTTGAGTCTTGATAACTTAGGCATGAACTGATGACGCCTTGGAATATCCTGGTTCACTGAATGTATCTTCAAAGCTCCAAAGAATGATGGAAAGAGCCGTTGGAGATCTTTGACAGAAATGCTGCTTGAATCCAAATAAGGTAAACTTCTCCCCGTTCTTATGCTCTTGATCTTCTGTGATTTAATGCTCTAATTATGTCTCCATGCTCCTCTGGTAAGTGTAGAATGTCTCATGGTCGCCATATGTTGTTTTGTTAATGATCAAACCAAATAATTGTCCAACTTTCCATATATGGCTCCGGTTTGATTTAATTGTATTTTCCAAGGATCCGTCTGATCCAGTGTGTGCTGGTGCTTCTTAAGAGGTTATGGAGTGCTTTTAGAAGTAGCACAAAGTCTCCTGGACGTCAACATTGAGTTTGACATATTATATGCTCCAGATCTTCTAAATAAGGCAAGTCAGACCACCTTTGACTTGAAAATGACATATTTTCTTTATCGTTAATCCTTTTGATATGAAACCAATTCAGCCGCGTGCTCTTGTTAAGTGTAGAATCCATCATAACAGGTTTCATGAGTAAAATTCTCCTAGTTTGTAAGATATGGTCTTTTGATCGCACATATGTCCTGACCGGCTTTTTTTAGCGTTTCTCAGCTTCATGTTCTCCACTGATTTTTTTTCTGGTGTCTTTTTTCCATGGTTGATGCTGATTTGATGTCCTCATCAGTATATAGTCAGAGATATCGTTTTCGTCATTAATGTCCATTATCTTACCTCCTAACCAGTGTTTTGAAACCCGATCCGGACCGGCGGTTGAACCGGTAAACCCGGTAATCCAAGATAAATCCGGTTTGAGTTTTGTGAAAAACCCAAAATTTAAAAACCCGGAAAAACCCAGAAAAACCCGGTAAAACCCAAAATCCGATACCGGTTGAACCAATAAATAAATTTTACTCTTTTTCTTTAATTTTTAATTATGTTTTTAGATTCTATTTTATATTCTAAATTTCCAAATAAAAAATAGGTTTTCACTTTTTAGTTATTGTCGTCTTCCACTTCCTCTGCTGACATCTACTGACTCTCTATCTTTTTCTTATTTTATTTTTTTGCTTTTCATTATTTATCATATATAATACCTATTACACAATACTATATCGTATTCCGCGCTTCACGCGAATAATTGCTTTTAAAATTTTACAATTAGTTTTGTTATTTAATTATAGAATATTGCAGAATTTTCATATGTACATAAACTTTGTACTATGTAAAATATAGTATATGAGGAGAGACATGGGCTTTTTTTTTGTTTTAATGTTTCGTATATTTTTAGCATTTTTGTAATTAGATTCTTTTTATTAGTTTGCCAAAATACCAAAACTGAGTTTAAAATAGAAAATTAGTTTGGATGATGTTGGAAGTTGTCAGTTAGTGTTTTCTAATTATTGGGTTCTAACTTCTTCTGAGTTGAGTGATAGATAGAAGGTGTAACTCTAACTCATGTATTGAATCTGAGTTAACGTTATTAAAACATAAATTTTCCGGAAAACTTGTGAAATTGTTTTCCATTAATTTTCATCTCAAATTATTTTTCTAATAGTATAAAATTTCTTCAATCTTTTTTATAACATCATCATTTTATTGATTTCAAATCAATGTAATAGATTACATGGAACATGAATTACTATGGTCATACAACTATTTGCATCCTTTATAAGTTCCATAACACTTTAAATAGAATAAAATCGGACAAAAATAGATAAAAACACGCTTCCCAATTTATTTCGTTAATTTTTTTTTTGTTGCCTATGAAAAAATGAGATTTCTATTTAGTAGTAGTTGTAATCTTGATTAATTTGTCTCTTTTAAATTGTCAAATGGTTTTATTGGATTAATGTACTGATATATATATATATATATATATATATATATAATACTCTCTGTTTCATTATAAGTGTCGTTTTAGGTTTCGGCACACGGATTAAGGAAATAATTAATTTTGTACATTTCCTATAAAAAAACACTATTACCCATACACCTAACCATATTTCAACCAATAGAAAAATAAATTTTGCATAAAATTAATATATTTTGCATTGAAAATCGAAAACGACACTTATTTTGTAACGAAAAAAATTCTCTAAAACGACACTTAATATGAAACGGAGGGAGTACAAAATTAAGGTTACTCTTAAACGATTACATCCACTGATCAAGAAACAACATGTGGCCTATTAATCAATATGTATTAACATTTAAATTTGTATTTGTTTCTATCCTTGTATATTCTGGGAATAATGTTTGTCACCACAATAAATTTATATTTCCCGGTACTTATGCTTTGCAGCTCCCTGAATAGAGATGTTTGGGTTGTTCCAAAATGTATATATTTTTTGTTAGATTTTATTATTTATGTTTCTATAGTAGTTATTTGTTATTATTTTTACTTTTTTTTTGTATATATACACATTAATTTGTCTCTACAAAATTTGTTTTGTTTTCATTAATCCTTGACCGTTTTTATCCCCTATGAATAATTTTTTTCCCTAACTCTACTCGAAATGTAGTCATAAGGTTATTAGTGTATGGTGAAAATTTCGTTCATAAGTTTTGTCATGTCATCTCTGTCACACCTTTGAAATAATGTTCCTGTATAGTAGTAATTTCAGTTACAGAGAAAAATATATTTTGGACAGTAAAAGTAATCATGGTCATAAGCTGTCAATTACGTTTCCAATATCTTAATCTTGTTCAAGTCCTGGTCTTCAACCCATTTGTAAACTTCATATCACTCTGTTGTTCAATTTTAATTGCTCGGCCTATACATCTTTGCCAAAAAAAAAGCAGACAAAAAGCATCACACAAAGAACTTTCAAGTTTTTCAACGTGTTAAACTATTTCATGCTTCTCCAATTTATGAAAGGCCGTTTGGAATTTAGGGAACGTTAGATATTGCAAGCATGCAATATAACTGTCAACTTTCATCAGATTCTGAGAAAGAGAAAAGTTAGAAAATAAATATATTTGTATATATGTTTTTTTGCTTTAAATTTGGTGAATATATGTATGTTGTATTTAGATTTTAACAAATTTAGTTCTTCTTATATTTAATGACTCACATGCCCGGGGTTTTCAAATAAAATTGAATTAAATTGAGATTTGTTTATTTATATTTTAATATCTGTTATATATATATTTCTACCAATTACAAAAACATAAATTAGTAGATTTAAAATTTTAATGTATTTTTGTCTGACAAATTTAGAATGGCAAGAACTCACAATTGGTTGTAACTTTACTATTCTATTAAATTTTGCTGTGATTTTATGTTTATATAATAAAGTAAAAGTAAAAAAAGAATAACTCATTATTTGTTATAGTTTTATTATTGGAATCATATATGATGAAAACGATGAATATAAGTTAATTAAACTTTAATTATAATCTTTGTACTCTTAATCTTAGATAATTTAGGCTTTTATATACAACAATTATTAGCTTATAATTGATTTAAACTTTGTTTTGTCTTTAAGATTATTGAATTCCAAAATAGAAAATATTGTTTTATACACTTTTGACCGTATGACTTCCAAACATTACTTTTTTTTTGTAAACACTACTTCCAAACTAATATAGTGAGTAATATACAAAAATCTTAGTTGGAATCATTTTATTTCTTCGTACCAGTATGAAAGTTATGATATCATTTGAATTTGAATATGCTGTATTTAAACTCATTTGCCAGCAATTGAGATAGTTGAAAAGAGAGAAGTTTGATCACCTCGAAAATTCTAAATGTACTTATTTATAGTAAAAATAGATAATCAACGTAATTTTCACTACACATCAGTTTATTGCGTCCAAAGTATCAGTCGAGTGTTCTATTTGAGGTGTCCCGTTACTTTTTTTCCTCTCAGATTTCATCACCCTCTTTTCTTTCAGTCCTCAGTTCTGGTTTTGATTTGATCCACTTCGTTTCTCACATGCATGTTCTTATAGAGTATAATGACCATCAACGCTAAGATTCTCTTGAATATATTCTTCATGAACCATATAGTTTCACGACTCAGGATTATAAGCGAGTAAAATCAGTAAACCAAAACTAAGACCATTCTCCTTGCAAGATGCAAGAGAATCCCTAGTCAGTATCTATTCATTTTTGTTCCTCCAAATTTTGTTGATCATTCACTTGGCTCTCTTGAGCCTCTCTTCTTTTCTTCTTAAGATAACTTGGCCACCCAATGGTGACTCTCGGCTCTGTTTTCTCTGCAGCTTCTCACCTCTGCCACCCAATGTTATATCATTGTTTCTGTTCATGCGTATTCTTTTGCACCTCTCAAAATCTGAATATAACTGTTCCTGCAAATTTTCTAGAGTATTAGCTACGATATTTTTTGAATCAAAGGAAACATGTTAGTTCAAGAACTTAGAATCATACAATGTTGGAATCAGTAAAACATGACTTGTCTAAATGAGTTAGCTCAAGTTCAGAATACTCGTCCAGAATAGCACGCCTTGTAATGCAACACTACATATTTTATAGCTTAGAGTCCCCGTAATATGTCTTCCAAGATATTAAAATTAGGTGACCATATTCCTTTCAAAGTAGACAAAATTATATAGTGGAAATACGAACTATTGTTAATTTTATTATATTGCAACAGAACAACTTAAACATAAAAGATTTTGGATATGAAGCTTACCAGCTTTTTCTTTACTTGCCGGTTCTAACTTAACCGTTGGAGTGGTAGTGTGAAGCAACGAACAATCTGTACAGCTAACAATTATAACATAGACTGAACTGAAAAACATTTCAAAAGTTCATCTCTATAAGTTAAGTTATCACCAGATGAGAGATCATTTCTGCCCTTCTTCATACTTTTGATCATGTGAATCTCGATACAATGAGCTACAGTTAAAAAAAGAATTCATGAGAGACGTTTCACTTTTGAAATCAAATCAAGAAGCATGAACAAATCTATGTACAGACGAAGAAAGATATGACAATCATGGCTCTTTTTGTGAAGAACTTCCAAACCTTTGAACAAACCTCCACCACATAATGAAATGTAATTGAAGCTGTAAAAGAAAAGTTTTAGGTAGTTATCACAAATTGGGGAAAAAGAAGGCCGCAAAAGTCTATTGGGATTGAAAAATGAGTGATCTCTCAAAAGGGAGATAATTCATCTACCAAAGACTTTTTGAGATCATCCTCACCTTGCAAGCTCTGATATCCAGTAGCGCAAATGCAAAACAGAAAAAGTTTGCATGTCATCAACATAAGTAAAACACACGTCTTACACATAAACAAAAGAAGAGCATTGGTATAAGCGCCCATACCTGGACATGGGAGACTTTTCGTGGATTTTGTGGCAATAGCTTAAACTTCTTGTGGATTTCATGGTGATAGTTTTTATATAGGAGGAGAAACAAAAGGAGGAGAAACGAAACCATAAATAAAGGAATAAAGAACATATTGAATGATTCAAAGGATGTGCGGTAACGGCAATTGGCAGGGATGCAAAGCGATTCCGACGAAGAGGAAGAGCCAGATAGATCATCGATGGCGTTGAAGATTAGGGTTAGAAGAGATGGGCTTGAAACGGGCTATCTCGAATTGTTTTAAGCCTATACAAATGACCCCGCTTTTTCTGTGAAGACTAAAAATATGTGTGACATGGCAATTTAAAGCTTTATGATTGGTCTGAATTTCTAATCCGACGTGGACATGCTTAGAGGGCTTGATATCATGCTTTTAGTATTGTTAGATTATTTTTGATATTTAGATTTTTGATGAAGATTTTACTATGTTCTCTGAACAAAATAAAAGAAACGATGGTAGAGAGAACCAAAATTAGTTTATGTGATTTGATATTAGTTTATTTTTGTTATTGACAATTTATTACAATGATGTTTTACTTTTAATTTATTTTGAATTTGAAGTTTAATTTATTATTCACATCGGACATTTAAATATTAATGTAAAATCATTAATTAATCTCTTGCGCCACATTTTATACACGATTGAATCACATCAACTAATTCAATCGTTGCATTTTTCTATGCAAAAACATTTATTAATATCTTGAACTAAAATTTGTATAAAATGATTGAATCACATCATCCGTTGCATTTTTATTTTATTTTTCTATGTAATCGCATTTTTAATCATAACAGTTTCAATTGATAACAAAATTAATCCTGGTAATCATCACAGTGCATCAGCTAAAACAGATATCACACATCACATAAAGCATCAGCTTCACAGGCACAAATAAAGAGACCAAGATTAAACAAGCAATGGCTAACATTTTTCACCAATTGAGCCAAGTGAGAGAGGGTAGCAACTCCGTACGGTCTGCTCAGAAAAGCATAATAACAAATAAAGAGGAAGACTTGATAAGGAAAACCGGAAAATTGTATAAAGCATTGCTATTTTGATACAACAAATTGTCTTAAAATGAAACATCATCATTACACTCTTATTCTCAAACATATCCATATCTTTGAGGGGTTTTTTGCAAGATTGACTCAATACTCAAAGTCAAACCTAGAACTAACTCATGTTTTTTTTGGAATTTTTTTTTATCCTATTCACCCCACAAGTTCATAATATTCACGAAAATACCATCAAATTTTTTTAATTTTTTTTTCCGAAAATAACATTTTTACTCTCTCACCCTCATCATCTTCAAATAATTACAAGATTGCCATTGTCATCAATACCCCAACCACCATGAACAACCAATTTGAAGCTCTTAATGCACCTAAAATCGATTTACACTCTCTCTTTCTCACTTGTTATGAACTAAAAACAACATCTCTTTCACTTTGCCTCCATATTCATCCAAAAAATTCAAGCTTTTGATTCAAATTTTTTTATGGTTTATAGAGCCATTCAAGCATACTATTCTTGGTGGGTTACTTTCGTTTGAGATTCTGGGTGGTTGGAGAAGACTATGTGTGCTAAGGAAGTCATCTCACTAGTTTAAGGTATGAAATTAAATTTTTTTCCAGATCTGTTCGTAGAAGACTTACCGTAAGTAGTCACTGTAGAAGACTTACGGTAAGTCGTCTCGAAAACAAAATTTCAATATTTTATTAAATCGGGCGACTTATCGTAAGTGCGTCAGGTTACTGCAATTGGAAAATAAAACTTAAATATTTAACTTTTCACGGGCGACTTACGTGGAAGTCGTCAAGTAAACGACTTACTTGAAAGTCGCCTAGGATAAGCAAAGTCGTCCAGATTTATTTCCTAGATTATGGTCAAACATTGCTTATCTCGGGCGACTTTCTTATGCGTCGTCTGCTGACAACTTTCAAGTAAGTCGATGCGGGTAAAGTTAAATATATAAGCTTCTTTTCGAATTGCAAACTAACCTGAGAAGACTTACAAATAAGTCGTCTACCTTTAACAAAATATTGAAATTTTTGTTTTCCTGAGACGACTTATTGGTAAGTCGCCCAGAAAAGTCAAATATCTGACACAATTTGGTCAAATGCAAAACTAACCCTTTATCCTAGACGACTTATCGATAAGTCGCCTAGGTTTTTAACAAACAAAGCTGGACGACTTACTTGTAAATCATCCTATTTAAAATCCAATTGCAAAATGACCTGTTTGGACGACTTACTGGTAAGTCTTCGGTCAAACGGACGACTTACTTTTAAGTCGTCATCTTTGTTTGTTAAAAAAAAATCTAGAGAATACCCTAGACGACTTACTGATAAGTCGTCTAGGATAAATGAGTTAGTTTTGCATTTGACCGAATTGTGTCAGATATTTGACTTTTCCTTGACGACTTACCAAGAGTCGCTCGAAAACAAAATTTCAATATTTTATTAAATCGACGACTTATCCGTAAGTCGCCTCAGTTACTTTGCAATTGGAAAATAAAACTTAAATATTTAACTTTTCACGCATCGACTTACGTGGAAGTCGTCAAGTAAGACGACTTACTTGAAAGTCGTCTAGGATAAGCAAAGTCGTCCAGATTTATTTCCTAGATTATGGTCAAACATTGCTTATCTCAGACGACTTTCTTGTACGTCGTCTGCCTGGACAACTTTCAAGTAAGTCGTCTGGGTAAAGTTAAATATATAAGCTTCTTTTCCGAATTGCAAACTAACCTGAGAAGACTTACAAATAAGTCGTCTACCTTTAACAAAATATTGAAATTTTTGTTTTCCCTGAGACGACTTATTGGTAAGTCGTCCAGGAAAAGTCAAATATCTGACACAATTTGGTCAAATGCAAAACTAACCCCTTTATCCTAGACGACTTACTGGTAAGTCGTCTAGGTTTTTTTTTTTAACAAACAAAGCTGGACGACTTACTTGTAAATCATCCTATTTAAAATCCAATTGCAAAAATGACCTGTTTGGACGACTTACTGGTAAGTCTTCCAGACGACTTACTGGTATGTCGTCTGCGTCAATGTTTAGTAAACTTTCATTTTCTCTATGTTTACTAATGTGTTTTATTTTGAATTTTTGTACATGATGCGCCAGTTACATGCAGTGTATGGAGAATGGTTGTTGAATGATTGCCGTTGGGATTTTGTGGTTGATAATGTCAAAGGAGCGAGAATCATTTTTTTGGGGGGAAGGTTCGACACATGCTGAACTTCTTGCAATGGTTCAAGAAGATTATAACCTGGACATGAGCACAGAATCTGTGGAGATAACCTACTCATTACCAGCAGAAATGATGCAGGCTCCAGAAACCCCTCCTATTCATGTTACAAGTGATAGACAAGTTCAAACTTGCTCGAGATAACCAAACGCATGGAGTACGGCTTTGTGTATCAAGCCGTAGCAAGGTGGAAACGGTTTCAGAGTTCAGGAAAGAAGATGATGAAGCTGATGAATGTTTTGAAGATGATGATGATGATTTGGTTGAAGATGAAAATCATGATGGGGAGGAGGACGATGGGGAGGAGGACGATTGGGAGGAGGACGATGGGGAGGAGGATGCTGGTATCTGTATTGTTGCTGAAGCGGACGAGAATGGTGAGGATTCCAGTGTTTATAGAAAGGTTGAAGATGAGGATGATGAAGATGATGATATGTGTTTTGAAGATATCAAAAAGATTGAAGGAGGAAGATCGAATGGTAACAGTATCTATGTCAACCAGAGTTTTGTTAGCAATGATGCACTGCTTTTAGAGTTGCGGTTGACAGCAGTGAGGTTTAAGTTTTCCTTTAGAATATACAAGTCAACGAAAACTCTCCTTGTGACAACATGTCCGGTTAGTGGTTGTCAATGGAAGGTCAGAGCGAGTGTGAAACATGGGACAAACACGTTTTGGGTAACAAAGTATGTGGAAAAACATACATGCTCAGCGGGAGACCGACTCGCTCAGCGGAGACACTGTACTCCAAAGTATGTTGGTAGGCTTTTCATTGATCGTGTTGGAATCATTGATGAGTTGAATCCGCAGCATATCACTAATGCAATGAAGAACATGTTTGGCATGACGCTTGATTACACCACTTCATACATAGCACTTTTATATGCACAAACATTGGTGAGAGGATCAGCAGAAGATGGGTATTCGCGTCTGCCATCATATCTCGAGCAAATCTCCTTAGCAAATATCGATTCTATCACGGCTATAGAACTTGATTCTATCAATAGATTTAAGTATATATTTCTCTCTTTTGGAGCTTCTATCAAAGGTTTTAAGTATCAGAGAAGGGTCATTGTGGTGGATGCGACTCACCTAAGTGGGAAATATGGAGGTGTTATGTTAGTTGCAGCCGCACAAGATGGAAATTTTCAGATATTTCCATTGGCTTTTGGGATCGTAGATGCTGAAGATGAACCTTCTTGGGAATGGTTTTTCACAAAATTGGCTAGTTGTGTATCTGATGAGCAGCCTCTGGTGATAGTCTCTGACCGGCACGCAACCATTAAAAGTGCGTGTGATAAGGTGTTTCCTTGGGCAACCTGAGGAATATGTTATTATCACCTTCAAGATATCATTGTCAAAAAGTATAAAGGGAAACATCTCTTGTACTTGGTGAAAGGTGCTGCTTATGCTCATACGGTTTCAGATTTTGACCGGTGCATGGCTGAGATATGGAGTGCAAACCCGGACCTTGCAACGTATTTGGAGAATGCCGACGTCAGCCTATAGTCAAGGGTTTATTGTCAGGGGGACATGTACAACATAAAGACAAGCAACATCGCTGAATCTATTAATTCCGCTCTGAAGCGAGCTAGAGGATTTCCGGTTCAGTTCCTGTTGGAGTTCATAAGGGAGAAGCTAGGAAAGTGGTTTTGGAAAAGGAGAGAAGATGCTTTGAGTCTCCCAACTCAACATAGTCGAGGTGTTGAATACTTGCTTGATGTTCGATCGGAGATAGCGGATATGATGACGGTACAACCAATTGATGGATGGCGATTCTTTGTGAAAGGTGGGAAAATTGACTGTGTGGTTGATTTGGAACATGGAAAGTGTGATTGTGGTGTCTATGCAGTGGAGAAAATACATTGATCTCATGCTATAGCTGCTGGAACATCTGTTGGTTTGCATATCTCCACACTTGTATGTCCAGTGTACTCAAAGGATTTTCTGTTTGCAGGATACTCAGATAATATATATATCCTTGTGTTGGACAACAAGTTGAGGAACGCACATGCTTTCCTCCGGAAGTAAAGCGTGGTCCGTGTGAGAGACAAGGTTTCACTTCTTAGATTTAGGTTAGGTCAAGAGAGATGAATGAGAATCGTGGGCTGAATCCCGTAAATAAACTTGAAGAATGAATATGATTTTATTGATGAGTTGAAAGATGATGAATACAAAGGAATGTATCTTGAGATGACTACTAAAGAATACGTAATGCTTTTAATCTAGTACAAAAGTTGATATATGGAAAAGAGATGGCTTGTCTTTTATCTTCTCCGTCTTTATATAGTCTAGGTTTCGTTGGCAACCCTTCAACTGTTCTCCGAGATATTCGCTTCACTACGAACTCGCTTTAGGCTCCTCTTGACCGAAGTCTCTTAAGGTGTTAGCTCACTTTCTGTCGTGACCTCTGCTATGATGTCTCCCAGGTCCAGTCGTCAGCTCGGCTTTCAGCTCCCTTTGTTATGATGGGCTTATCGCAACCCACATGCTAGCTCACGCTTATCGGTACCTCACCTGAGGGTCATATTCGGGTCCAACAGTTGCCCCCAGCTTCCGAATAAAATCCTTTGTCTCGGAAGCTAGAATCTAGCTATCGATCTTATCTTTTCGTTAAGATAATGATTAGTTCTTATCCTATTTAGATTCAGCTTACTCGATCTAACGGTCTTTATTACGTTTGGCAGAATCTACGGTTCAGATGGAGAGGGTTTGAAATGACTTTTCCGAATCTCGAGAGGTGATGGGATATAAAGCGGTGAACATTAACTGCTAGCCTTCCACTTTCTCCACGCCTCCGTTCGGTTTTCAAGGTAACTTCTCTCTCTTTATTTTACTGCGATTTTTTTATCTTCCTCGTTACTTTTCTCCGCAAATTCTCTCCCAAACCTTGCAATCGATTTTCTCCTTAACCTTCCCATACTATGGATCATCCGAAGAAGGTTCGGGAATCGGGATGCCTCCCTCGCTTCGGAGCTAAACTACTGAAAGTTAAGCAAGAAATCGAGCCAAGATGAGGAAGGGGAAAAAGACAGCCAGGGAGGCAATCGCGACCAGAGTTTCTAAACGGAAGAAGAAAGACGATTCTAGTGGGAGCAGTCCTCACTCGCCTTCGTTGCTGAAAAATCAAGACGTGGTTAACCTCATGGTTCAAGCTCTCGCCCAAAAGGAGCTTGGCCGTGCCTGTAATTCTGACGAAACCCGAGACCGCTCCGAGGGTTGGTTCATTGCCATGAGAAGTACATCTCCAAGTCTCACTTGAGATTTCCTCTTCCGACCCTACTGCTGATCTACTAGATCATTATCAGTTAGCCCTTTCCCAACTCTGTCCCTCGGTTATCCGGGTGATAAACGGCTTTATCACTAGGTCCAAAGAGGAGGGTTAGCGTCGGTCTTACCGAACTTATGAGCCTCTTTTCCTGAAGGAAAGCCTCTAAGGAGGGTGGTACCGGGACCTACTACCTCCTAGTCGTCCCAATCATGTTATCTTCAGATTCTCTAGTAGTGATGATGACTGGAGGAAGAAGTATTTTACGCTAAAGTTGATCCTTCGACGGTTCCGTGGGTCGAACCTTAGGGTCACTTGGACTAATCCATCTGGTTAGAATTCTAGGGATATGCTTTTTCGCTTTATTCATTTATGGCGAGTAACCTTTTGCTCGATTTACTTGCAGAAATCGAAGATCCCCAGCTCTCTACCAAGCTCACCGTGGCTCTATACCGCAAGTTGCAACAGAGTCCCTGTACGGGTGGCCTACACCACTTCTCGAATAAGTGCAGCCAGATTCCCAGATACCTACAACGCTTCTTTCCAAGATCCCATTCTGCTGAGAACCTTGAGAGTGAGTTCTTGTCGAACCTTTTCAATGATTTTATCGCTTTGAAGTTTTAAACTTAAGGATTTCCATTGTTCGGTTTGGCGATCGGTTGTATCGATCTCAACTGGTGCTAGTGCTTCGAACTGAAAAGTCTCAGCCAGGTGACATGACTCTGCGACCGTCATTCCGTTCTAGGGTAACCCCTCTAAAGCTGCGGTGCTTCGTGGAAGCGACAGGAACCAAGGAGGATCGTTCCTTATCTCAATGAAGGAAGTTTTGGACGACGGAGGATCCAAACCTGTTGTCGAGACTACTCCAACCGAGGTTGTAGCTCAGGATGCTGCTCCTCTCCCCGAGGTCCAGTGCCGAGGCTGACTACCAGGCTCGAAGGGTACCTCGAGATCGAGCTGTCGAGACACAAGAGGCCCAGGATCGATCAGGGCGGAGGTTCCATCCGTTCTTCTTCCTCGTCCTCTAGAGGAGGGACTGTTGGGTGGAGCTTTACCCATTCAAGCCTGGGTCGATCTGGATGACTCTTGGGGCCTAGCTGCGATAATGAGGCACACGAAGGCGTGGGATGTCCCCTTCCAGCTCGAGGACCTGACTAACCGAGATGAGTATCTCGATATTGCCTTGTATGGGTCAGTGCGTGATTTCTATCTGTTATTTGTTTACATTCTTTGGAGACGATGATATATATATATATTTTCTTTGGATTTATTGCAGTTGGATGGGGCTGTTAACAGGCCCAGCTCAGGTTTGAGAATGCTCTGTGCTGCCCCAATGCTGGTGAACTTGCTGAGGTTACCGAGATGGTTAAGGCAGCCAAAACCGATCTTGACCAAGCCGGGTTGAATTTCTGAACTTCGAAGCGAGTGACGAGGCTAGGCTCGAAGGCGATGCTCAGCAAGGAGAGATCGAGAGTCAAAGCTCGATATCCAGGTGAAGAGCGGAGGATCAATGATTTAGAGGCTGCTCGAAGATAGCTGAGCATCAATGCGTGAGCTCATTGCCTCATCCCGGATAGCCGAAGAACAAGGAAGCTGAAGTCAAGCTGGCTGTCGGGGAAGGGAAGAAAGAAGTCGCCGGCTTACGGCAAGATCCTGGTCCGTGTTAAGGAGAAGTTTGCTAGGAAGAAAGATGAGGTCGACGCTTTGGTACGCCAGAGCTCCAAGCTAATGCCGACCTCTTGAAGGATATGCTGAACAACAAGATCAAAGCGTTGAAGAGGAGTACAACCAATTGGTGGCCTTATTACGAGGCGACAACTGCGTATGAGAAGGCTCAAGTCTCGACTTCTCGGTCACAAGCTTCCTCTTCCCGGATCTCGGAGAGTTCAGGTACTTCGAGATTAACATGTTTAATCCATCCTTTTCTGGGAGTATGGCTCTAATTTGGGTTTGATGGCTCTGACTTAGCTCGGTCGAGGCAGCAATAGGAGGTGACGGCAATGTGATCGATGAGGGAGTTCTGCGGTGCTGGTGATCCGATTCAGAAGAGAAGGAAGATTGAGAGCTACGGCTCTTTTAACTTTATGTTTTGTGTTTTAAGACTTCGCCTAAGGGCTTTGTTTAGTTATGTTTTGTGACTTAGTGCCCGAGGAGGCCTTTAAACCTTAACGCTTGCTAGATTTCAATAGCACAGGGAGGTTTTAAACCCTTTCTTATGTTTAAATCGTGGCTATTATTTCTGTTTTAAGTTTTTGAACTTAACCTCGTTTCATTTAATCATAGTGATTGCGAATCTCAGATGAGTTGTGTGCCGTCATCGTTGAGTCGGATTAGGACCTTTAGTCTTTATTTATGATAAGCATTTAGCTTAATGGATATTCGGTCGTGATAACCTTAAAGAGGAGTTCTTGATTTTAGCTTCGGGGACTGAGTCCGATTCATAAGGTTCGGGACCTGGTTGTTCAGGTTCGTAGGAACCTTTATTTAGATTCATAGGGACCTGAGTTAATTCGAAGGACTTCGAGGCCTTTGAAGTTTAACGGATGGAATTGAGGAATTTCGGGATTTTCCTGATTCTTTAGGATTTTAAGACTTTTCGATTTTGATAAGGGTTTCAAGACCTTCTGGTTTTGATTAGGATTTTAGGACCTGGTTGATTGTTAAGGATTTTAGGACCTTGCTGATTGTTAAGGATTTTAAGACCTTCTGGTTTTGATTAGGATTTTAGGACCTGGTTGATTGTTAAGGATTTTAGGACCTTGCTGATTGTTAAGGATTTTAAGACCTTGCTGATTGTTAAGGATTTTAAGACCTTAGTTTATGTTAAGGATTTTAAGACCTCTGGGTGTATTAAGGATTTTAAGACCTTAGGTTCAGGTTTTCAGGGACCTGAATGTATTCGAGATTGTTGAGCTTAGGTCCCGATTTAGGGGGACCTAAATTTTCTTGGAGGGTTTTAAGACCTTTGATGTTTATGAAACTGAATCAATCGTTTTATTAATATCAGATATCAGAGAATACATGATTCAGATTATTTACACAAGAACTATTTTAGGCTAAGTGTTCTTGGTAACACCTGCCCATTTGGCTTAGGTGAGGAGGTTGGTGAGAAGAGGTTGGGGCTGCACTCATGGCGGAGCTGCCTCATGCCCAGTCAAGGGATCAAGCCAAACGTAGTTCGTGGGTTTTGTGTACCTAATGATAGTATCTTTTGAGGTTCGTGGCATTCCACGATCGGATTTCAGGTACCCGGTTCGTACCTTCGGAGTTTGTAAACTCGGTCGCATCTATGTGGATAATTCGGTAGGGTCCTTCCCGTTGGTTCCTAACTTTCCAGCTCCCGGTTCCTTTGTTCCTTGAACACTTTCTAAGCACTAGGTCCCTACGGCGAACTGTCGGGCCTTACTTTGGAATTGTAGTGTCGTGCCATTGCTTGCTGATAATTTTGAATGCGAAGCAAGGCTTGGTCTCGTCTTTCCTCGATCAAGTCGAGGCTATCCATCGTGAGCTGGTTATTAGCTGCGGGATTTGAGGTGCGAGCTCCCCGCCTAAGACTACCCGCGGTGGTTTCGCTGGGACGACAGCCTCCATCCCATAAGCTAAGGAGAAGGGAGTTTCCTCTGTAGCTTTTCGTGGGTGGTTCGCAGGCCCATAGTACCTCGGTAGTTTTTCCGACCAAAGCTCCTTTTGGGCTCCTAAGTTTCTTGAGGTTTGCTAAAACTGATTTGTTGGCAGCCTCCGCCTGTCCGTTCCTTGAGGTCGCCGAGGTGATGAGAAGGTGAGGCGGATGTTCCATTTATCGCAGAAACTTTTGAAGTCGTGGATATGAACTGTCCTCCATTGTCGGTTACGATTTCAGATGGGACGCCATGCCTGCATACGATGTTTTTCCAAACAAATCCTTCGACCTCGAATCTGTTTATTTGTTGGAAAGCTTCAGCTTCAATCCATTTCGTGAAGTAGTCGGTTAGGACCAGGAGGTTTAGTAACTTCTTTCCTTTCCCCGAAGGTACTAATGGACTATAATGTCCATAGACCACCTCATGAATGGGTAGGGAGCTGATATGTTAGACAGCTTTTCCGCTGGTTGGTGTATGATCGGTGCATGCCTTTGGCATTTGTCGACGATGAGGAGTAGACCTCACAATCTGCGATAATGGTAGCCGAAGTAGCCTTGCCTTTTATTCGATGGCTAAGGCTCGCCCGAATGGTTTCCACAGAACCGCCGTGCATTTCCTTCATGAGTTTCATAGCTACTAGGCGTGAGCATTTTAGGTAAGGTCCGAGATACTTCGCTTGTGGAGGGCTGACTCGATTATACAAGATCTTGCTGCTAAAGCTTTGAGTTTTCGAGCCTCCCACTTGTTGGGTGGAATTTTTCCCTCAGGATGTAATCCATGATCGGTATTCTCAGTCTTCTCTTCCTACAACTTTGTTGTGAAGAGAGGAGGAGATTCTTGTTCGGGACCTGGTGCCGTGGTGCCCCGGAGATATTTGTTGGAGTAGGTTCGGGTTCCGAGGAATATCTCCAATTTCCTCGTTATCCCTCGTGGTTTGTGTAGCGTTCCTAGATGCTTTTAAGAGCGGTGCGGCTTCTTGTTTGGACTTTATAGACAAGTGGCTCGAGGTCTGGATGGTGCCCCGGAGGTACTCGTAGAGTTAGGCTCTGTGGAGTCTGAACTTCGGTGAGTACCTTCACTTTTGTCGTTGTTTTCCGGTTCGGGTTGCTTTCACGGAGGTGTGCTTTCTAAAGCTGCGTGTTCTAGTTTTCGAACCAGAATGTCGTGAAAACTTGGGTAGCTACCGCCGGGAGGCTGTTATCCTCTATTTTTTCTTTGGTTTGCTATCCATCTTAGCCTTGGTAGCTATGTCGATACTTGGCTTCTCGATTCCTTCCACGGGTATAATTCGCTTTACGAGAGGGTCGGATGTGGAAGCTAATCGCGGCGTCTGCTGAGGAGTTCTCCCTCGTGGGATCCTCGTTAGCTCGAACTTGTCAAACTGCTTTGTGAGGTTTAGGGCGACCTCGAGGTATGCCCCCATTCTTTCGCCCCTTGTTTCAGATTCCCGTGAAACTGGCTAGCTACCAGCCGCGAAGTCGCTGTAGCGCTTAGCTCCCAAATTCGAGGCTCGTATGAGCTTTAATCCAGCGATTAGTGCCATTACTCGGCCTCGTTGTTGGAAGCGTTAAATCCAAGTCTATAGGATTGTTCGATGGTTTCTCCGGCTGAGGAGGTTAGTTTAAACCGACACCGAGCCTTGCCTTGACGAGGCTCCGTCCGCGTATAGGCTCCATTTGAACCTCGTTTCTGGTCTAGATGTTCGGATGCTAGCTCAATAACGAATCGGCGAGGACCTGAGCTTTTGCTCGCCGGGTCTGTACTGATGTCGTGACTCGCTGAGCTCTATAGCCCATTTTGCTAATCGTCCGGATTGGCTAGAGCTATGCAGAATCGTCCGTAATGGTTGTGAGGTCATTACGATGATCGAAAGCGATTGAAATAAGGTCGCAGCTTCCGGCAGCTGTCACGACCTGCTAGGCTAGTTTTTCCATGGTGGGATATCTCGTCTCGTCTATTAAGCTTTGCTAGTATAATAGACAGGTCTCTGTTCGCTTTGTTCCTCTCGTACTAGCACTCCGCTGACTGCAGCTGCCGACCGGCGAGTACAGTACAGTGGTTCTCCTACTGAGGTTTGGATAGTATCGGAGGTTCGAGAGGTAAGCCTTCAGCTGTTTGAAGGCTTCTTCGCGACTTTTCATCCCATAAGAACTTCTTATTATTTTTCAGAAGTTTATAGAATGGAAGGCATTTATCGGTGGACATGGAGATGAATCGATTTAGTGCTGCGATCCGTCCGGTCAATCTTTGTACCTCTCTGGTCGTTTTAGGTGATGGCATTTCCAGGAATGTCGCTATTTGTTTCGGGTTGGCTTCGATGCCTCTTTCGGTTACGAGGTAACCTAGGAATTCGCCGGAAGGTACTCCGAAGGTACACTTAGCTGGGTTTAGCTTCATGTCGTATTTGTTGAGGATTTCGAAACATTCTCTTAGATGGGAGATGTGGTCCTCCCCCTTTGAGGATTTGACTAACATGTCGCCGATGTAGACTTCCATGGTTTTTCCGAGTTGTCCCGCGAACATTTTATTTACTAACCTTTGATAGGTAGCTCCCGCGTTTTTCAAACCAAACGGCATGACCTTGTAACAATAGGTTCCTCGTTCAGTTATGAATGCGGTTTTCTCTTGATCCTCAGGATCCATCATAATCTGGTTATATCCTGAAAAGGCATCCATAAAGGACAAGAGCTGGTGTCCAGCCGTTGCTTCGACCAAACGATCGATATGAGGTAACGGGAAGCTGTCCTTAGGACAGGCTTTGTTTAAATCGGTGAAGTCTACACAGATTCTCCATTTCCCATTCTTCTTTTTTACTACCACTGGGTTAGCTAGCCAATCGGGGTATTGTACCTTCGGATGGACCCGCCTTTGTTAGTCGATCGACCTCGCCGCTGACAGCTTGGGCTTTTCTGCACCTAGCTTACGACGCTTCGTTTGATCGGTTTAAAAGTAGGGTCTACATTGAGCTTATGAGTGGTGACATTTGCATCTATGCCTTTCATGTCGCTGGTGGTCCATGCAAAGGTTTTGATATTCTGTTTTAGGAATTGACGAGCTCCTTTTGGTTTCAAGAGGTAGCTCGGATCCGATGCTCACCGTTTCGTGATTTGAGTCGCCGATGCTAACTTTTCGGTGAGGTTCTTAGGGGACCTCGGATATTTCGTTGCATTTGCGACTCTCACGGATCTGTAATTGCTATTGGGGATTCTTTTATGATCTCGAATCCTCCCGTGTAACAGATCCTTGAAATCTTTGGCTACCGTGTATGGTAGCTATTCCGTTGGTTGTTGGAAATTTCACGCATTGGTGATAAGTTGAAGCTACTGCTTTCATCTTATGAATCCAAGGCCTTCCGAGGATTGCGTGGAAAGGGGATGGTTTGTCGACAACTATGAAGTTGGTCATTTTCATGACCGCCAGCTATAATTGGGAGCTTAATTGTTCCCAATGAGGTGGCTGTTTCACCGAGAAACCTACGAGGTTGGATTTCTGGTCGACAATTTCGCACTCGCCTATTTCCATTCCCTTTAGTGCTAGAAAATAAGATCGACGGAGCTTCCGTGTCGATCATGAGCTTAGGTACCTCGCACTCGCTATATTTAATGTTATGAAAAGGGCATCGCCATGAGGTCTATCGAGGTCTAATGTCTCACTCTCCCGAAAGAGATCTTAGTGTTAGACTCAGGCTTGGTCGGTTTGGACTGAGTGTTTGACACAGCTTTCCGTGCGTGACTTTTAATAGAGTTAACGGAGTCTTGACAAACATCGGACCCTCCAAGGATGTGTCGATCCTTGAGCCAGGGCTCGATTGGGGAGGTGGTTTACTCAAGAGGGCCTCGATTTGTAGGCTTTTTCCTTGTGGAAACTTTCCAAGGATCATATCGACTCTCTTTTGGGAGCTGGGGTGGTGAGTCTGCTTTTTCAGGTGACCTCTCGCGTTTTGGAGAGCTATCTCTGGGACCTCTCTTCGATAAGGTTGTGGCTTTTGAGGTCCACATCTTTTATTTCTCCGCCGCGAATTTAGCAGCCAGTTGTCATGGAGGTCCCAACATTCTTGGTTGAATGTCCCTTTCGATCGTGGTAAGAGCAATGTTTGCTCGTCATAACCTTTGGACCAGGGGCTTTAGCTGTCGGCGACAGGTTTTTCTTCCTTGTCTTCCTCGACTACGTAAGAATGTTCTCCTGGGTCTGATTATTTCGAGCTACCTCTTTGTGAGGTCCATTTCCATCGGAGGCTTAAGCCTTCGGGTGACTCGGGTTTTCTGTGGAGCTTATCTAATGCTGCCATTTCCTCCTCCAAGGTAATGTATCTAGAGGCCTTATGGAGGGCGCCATCGATAGTTGGAGGGGATTTAGCGTTAGCTCGAGAAGAAACCTGATTTATACCGAGACCTCTCCTAAGAGCCTCAATGGCTACCTGATCGTTGGGATTCGAGTTTAGTTCTTACTGCTCTGAACTTTTCGATGTAGACTCGCAGTGAGTCTCGGTCCTTGTCGATCTTCGAGGTCAGCCTCGACGCTTGTTTCAGGATGTGAGTTGAATATTGCTTCATAAAGGCGTTAGCCAATTGATCGAACCGCCTATGAGTTCGCTCGAGGCTGGAGAACCATTCGAGCTGTTCCGATCAGGTTTTCGCAAATGTTCTCGCAATATCCTGCATCACACTCTTCCTTTGTGAAGTGAGCTTTAACGATAGCTAATCGGAAGGCTCTTAAATAGGCCTTTGGGTCTGCGCTCCCATCGTATTCAGAATCTTAATTTTTCGGTATCTCTTATGTAAGAGTTGGCAATTCTATCGGTGAACGGAGTTCCACGAAGTCTCCTCAATTAAGCTCGATTTGAGCTGAGCTCGTTACCTTGTGAACTTGAGCTCCCAATTTCTGGAGAGCTGCGTGGGTTCGCCTCCATGTACTGCAATTGCGTCGGTCCCTCGAAGGGAAGGACATTTGGGTCATTATCAGATACTCGGCGAGCAGGTTCTGGTGAGACCGAAGCTCGGTCGTCTTCCGGCTAGCTGGCGAAATAGGTCGCCATTGGTCCTTAGGCTCCGGCGAGGTTAGTGCGGAGAGCTGCAGGATCAGCATCCGCCCTTTGGTATTCGTCTGCTTGGGGTTGAAACCCTAGCTTGAAACACTGAAGCTGATGTTCTGGCCCCGACGGTATGTTGGTTCCCGCCCGCACTGAAGGAGGTGGCGGTGGAGGCAAACGGTGCTCCCACCGGTGTTTCGATCAGGCATGGAGCTAGTTGTAGCTACATTGCTCCCCATGGTGCTGGTGATAGGAGGGTAAACGCAGGAGCTGTCCTAGCGTGGCGTTTGGAAGCAGGTTCCTGCCCATACGCACTGGCTATCGTGGGAGAAGTTCAGGCTTCTAGGGAAGGAAGGGTCAGCTAACCGTTCATGGAAAGTGACTCCTCTTCCCCGGTGGACGGACGGTTGGGTCGCTGCGGATTGAGATCTGGTTATCTCTTGAATTGCTGTGCCGTTGGCTAGCTGTACCGTTCGCTCGGTCTCTTGAGCTTTGTCCACTAACCGAGCATCATCCGACGGATCTCGAAAGCTGATCTTCCGCTTGGTTCGGAGCGGATTGATGCGATGGGTTATTGAGGGCTGAGGACCCGAGTTGGTCCTCCGAGGCTCGGTTATTTGCCCCGAGCAGTGCGATTCGGTGAGCTATTGCTCTGGTTCGATTGATCGGGTTAGATGGATTCGTTCGTCTAATGGATTCATCCTTTAAGCTTTAGAGAAAGGGATTCGATTATTTGTCCCCACAGACGGCCAATTGTGAGAGACAAGGTTTCACTTCTTAGATTTAGGTTAGGTCAGAGAGATGAATGAGAATCGTGGGCTGAATCCGTAAATAAACTTGAAGAATGAATATGATTTTATTGATGAGTTGAAAGATGATGAATACAAAGGAATGTATCTTGAGATGACTACTAAAGAATACGTAATGCTTTTAATCTAGTACAAAAGTTGATATATGGAAAAGAGATGGCTTGTCTTTTATCTTCTCCGCCTTTATATAGTCTAGGTTTCGTTGGCAACCCTTCAACTGTTCTCCGAGATATTCGCTTCACTACGAACTCGCTTTAGGCTCCTCTTGACCGAAGTCTCTTAAGGTGTTAGCTCACTTTCTATCGTGACCTCTGCTATGATGTCTCCCAGGTCGATCGTCAGCTCGGCTTTCAGCTCCCTTTGTTATGATGGGCTTATCGCAACCCACATGCTAGCTCACGCTTATCGGTACCTCACCTGAGGGTCATATTCGGGTCCAACAGTCCGGGAAGACAGAAGAAATCAAGATGGCAATCTTGGTTGGAGCTATCCAGGATGAGAGGACGCAAACCGCGGAAGCAACACAGGATTTATAGATGCTCAAAATGCGAGGAAACTGGCCATACGAAACCACAATGTAAGTCGTCCAGTGATTAGTCTTCCAGAAGACTTTCAATTAAGTCGTCGAAGGTTGTCTAGTTAGTCGTCCGTGGTTTTTCTTCCGAAGACCTTCAAGTTAGTCGTCCAGTGTTTAGTCTTCGAAGACCTTCAAGTTAGTCGTCCAGTGTTTAGTCTTCCGAAGACCTTCAAGTTAGTCGTCCGTGGTTTTTCTTCCGAAGACCTTCAAGTTAGTCGTCTAGGGTTTTTCTTCCAAAAGACCTTCAAGTTAGTCGTCCAGTGATTTGTCTTCCGAAGACCTTCAAGTTAGTCGTCCGTGGTTTTTCTTCCGAAGACCTTCAAGTTAGTCGTCCGTGGTTTTTCTTCCGAAGACCTTCAAGTTAGTCGTCCGGTGTTTAGTCTTCCAGAAGACCTTCAATTAAGTCGTCCAGAAAGTCGTCCAGTTAGTTATCCAGGGTTTTTTCTTCCAGAAAACCTTCAAGTTAGTCGTCCAGTGTTTAGTCTTCCAGAAGACCTTCAATTAAGTCGTCCAGAAGGTTGTCTAGTTAGTCGTCCAGGGTTTTTTTCTTCCAGAAGACCTTCAAGTTAGTCGTCCAGTGTTCAGTCTATGTACTAAAAATTTGTGTTATGAACTTAGGGAGATACTGGAACAAACTGCACTTAATGATAAAATATGTGTTCTAATGATAAACTGCAGTTAATGATAAAATATGATAAACTGCAGTTAATGACAAAATATGAGTTCTAATGGTAATAAATTTCAACTAAGAACATGATTTATAAGAAAAAGTAACCAAGTTCGATCCCTAAATTCCTCGAAAGCGTCTATCTCCCTTGAACCGCTCCCTGTAATCCTCCCTTGGTGTCGATCTCTTGTCCTCTGCATCACCACTTCCCCAGAAGCCATACAACATCTCAAGCTTCTCCACAACTTCTTGGCAGATAGGACCCTCGATGCTGAAGAGGTCGATCGTGGCTGCCCTCCCATGCAGCTGTCTTGCGAAATCACCTGAGGTGACTTCGGACTTCTTACGGAGCTCCAGAAGATCCTCGAGAATGTCCTGCATCGCGAGGAGTGGGCGGGGATCATCTCCTGGACTGGTTCTTTCGATGATTTCTTGCCTTGTCAACATCTTTTTGGCACCTCCACCAAAAAGATGTGCATCCCATTGGGGATCCCAAACATCAGCGCCAGCCTTGAACTTCATCCTTCGCCTGGGTGTAATATCACCCTCCTCGTATCGATCTCCTATAAAGTAAAAAAAAACACAAGATATCACTCAGACTCGGTTCCAAAAGAGTAATATTTGAGAATGAGATAGAAACAAAGCGTGTACCTCCATACTCCTCTTTATCCTCATCAAGATAGGAATCTGGCAACACAAAGACCACTCCAGGTAAACCTGTTCACAAAGTCAAAAGTATTATCAAAACATTTTCTTCAAAAGGAAACTCAAATAGTCAAAGTTACTTACTTTTGAACTTCTCTGATTCTTCTTCCTTCATTTCTGCTTGAAAACCTGTGTAGGTGCTTGTGCTACAGGCATAAATCCTCTTTCTAGCGTTACGAAGGCTAATCAAACATACACACACAATATCAGCAACAAAACAAACAGAGAGAAAAATCTGAAGAGACTCGTAGGTACCTGATACCGAGACCCTTCCCGCAGGTTGACTCGTACTGATAGATCATATCATGGGGAGGCAGTGGTTTCGGGAACTCCATGAGGATGAGCCAGTGCCTATAGTCACATCCTTTGAACAGAATTGACTTGGGCGTGATTTCAGCATCGCTTAAGGGCTCGTAGATCTGGTATGTAGGAGTAGTAGAGTCATCATCACCACCTGATGATGATGACGAGAAGCCCCTTGCTCCATGTTGGCTGTGACACAAGAGAGATGAGACGAGAAGGATAGAAGGAGCCATGGAGGGGTGAATGGAAGTAGAATAATCTCCTTTCTTCTCCAAGAAGTCCTGAAAATAAAAAAAGGAAACGCAAATGAGGAAGACGAATGTGTGAAGCCAAACATGCATATAAATTCTTAAGTGAAATAACGCAGCTTGAGTACTTTATGAAAGGTTATATGAAATCTAGAACAAGGGCTTGCCTCGTTGATTCTTTTTGTCGCACTGTCCAGGTTTGTCTCGATGCCTCCTTCAGAATGTGCGATGAGCTTTTGGTGTGATGTTCCTGCAGTCAACAAGAGATACATATACATATATTAGCATCAAGTGAGTTTAGGCAAAAGACTTGTCCTCTCTTGCCAAAAAGAAAAAGAATCCAACTTTGATACTTGCTCTGTTAGCGTTCATAACAAAAAGCAAGAAGAGAATTACAGAAGTGAACATACTTTGCTTCTCTGTGCTTCCTTTCAAATCTGAATGCTTTGCTTCAAGCCCTTCATTAGGGCTCTTGAAATCTTCAAGGTGGTTCCCGACATCGTCCAGTTTCTCTTGTTGCTCTGTAATAATAATAATAATACGGTCAGATTATCAGTCAATGATCACGTGATCTTGCATATTCTCATTCAACATGATGGATTTATGATCAGACAATTCAACATTCTTAAGACAAGACAGACACTCAAGTGTGTATCTCTACTCTCCTTATAGGAATTGAGCATATAGCTCTGTTTTGAGGAACTACGTGAATAGTCAGTTTTGTATCGATAAAAGAACCTAAATCAGAGGTATATATATCGACCTTGAATCATCACAGTATGATTGAGTAAAATGGAAAGGTTATACACTACAGTGATCAAGATATGATGTACCTTGTGGTCTTGTTTCAGCGGGCTCTCTCTTAGTTTTGGCTACGTTACTCCTCGTCTTTTCCCTGTTGAGATTTGTCTCGATACCTCCTTCAAAATGCGTGATGAGCTTTTGGTGTGATGTTCCTGTCAACAAAGAGATGTAGCCTCAAGTGAGTTTAGGCAAAAGACTTGTTATGGTGTTTACGCAAGACATGTTAGGATTTGTTGTTGTGAAAAGCAAGAAAGGTCACCACATATCGTGGATCATTTTATCTTGTTGCTCTGTAATAATACGGTCAAACTAATCAGTGAAGACAACTCAACACTCTCAAGACAAGCCAGACACGCAAGTGTATAATTCTACTCCCCTTACAGGTATTGAGCATATAGCATTTTGGCATGAGTAAGAATGATAATAGTAAGTTTCGTAGCAATATACCAAATGTATACATAACATCTATTATCACTGAATCAGGAGTAGACCACTAAGACAGTATGTTTTGGGTAAAATAGAAAAGTTATAAGCTCTCATAGCGTTCATGACTGTAAAATAAATTATACCTTTGGAGGAAGGAGTTGACACGACACCAGATTTAGCTGAGCTACCACTCCCCCACTTAGCTGTTTCTCGACCTGAATCCCCTCAGAAGATCAGTTACATAAGACTATGCTAAGAATGTGTATATATGGAAAAAGGTAAAATAATTAATTACAGAAGCGAACTTACTTTGCTGGTTTGCTCCAACTTCAAGCCCTTCAATAGCACTCTTGAAGTCTTCAAGATGGTTCCCGACATCTTCCTCAAACTTCTCGTGGACCATTCTCATAATCTGTTGAAGCGTTACAGAGCATCCCCTCGATCCACTGTTGAGATTTGTCTCGATACCGAGCTTTTGGTGTGATGTTCCTGTCAACAAGAGATATAGCCTTTAGGCAAAGACTTTTTTCTCAAAAGCTCTCTTGCCAATCTAGCTTTTATACTTTCTCTACACAAGTGCTCTATCGTAAATGATTATGTTTCGCAGCAGTTCTTCAACGTTATGATTCGTTATAGGGAAAAGCGAGAAAGGAATACAGAAGTGAACATACTTTGTTTCTTAATGCTTCCTTTCAACTCTGAGTGGTTTGCTTCAAGCCCTCCAATAGCACTCTTGAAGTCTTCAAGATGGTTCCCGACATCATCCTTAAACTTTTCATGGATCATTCTCATTTTCTCTTGTTGCTCTGTAGTAATACGGCCAGACTAATCAGTGAATGATCACGACATATCTTGCATATTCTCATTCAGCATGTGGACTTATTGAAGAAAACTCTTAAGACAAGCCAGACACGCAAGTTGTATAATTCTACTCCCCTTATAGGTATTGAGCATATAGCATTTTTGATTGAGTAAGAAGGTTAATAATAAGTTTCGTAGCAATATGAGAGAACCTACCAAATGTATACATATCATCTACTAACACTGAATCAGGAGTAGACCACTAAGACAGTATGTTTTGGGTAAAATAGAAAAGTTATAAGCTCTTGTTGTACCTAGTGGTCTTGTTTCAGCAGGCTCGCTCTTAGTTATGGGTACGTTACTCCTCGTAGATTTCAGCTTTTTCTCAAAGTTTTGAAGCGCAACAGCCCTGAGACATGGCATATTAAGTAATCAAATTAAGACCAAGGAAAGGAGACATAATAATAATTAAGGTAGAAGAAAAAAAATAAAATAATAATAATTAAGGTAGAAACGTAATATTAGTTAAGTCTAATAAAAAGAGACCTTCCCAAGCCGGCGGCGAGGGGATGTTTTCTAGGAAGATCGACAAGTCCTCTGCCGTTGTAACCGTTTATATTCATCCACTCCGAGACTGATCCAAGACTTGAGGCGAGGGTATGTTTTGGGAAACAGCTGCGGAACGAGAACAAGGGCCGAGAACAAGGGCCAGTGCTCCGCTTCACGACGTAAACAAACATCAGCACCAATATTCATCCAACACTCAGAAGGGAAAAAAAAAAAAAAGATCTGATTACTTGTAGATTCTGGTAGTGGAGGAGAGACTGGCGGTTATAGTAGGGAGAGCCGTCGTTAGGGATTTTAGCTGCGCCGGCGGCGAGGGGATGCTTTCTAGGAAGATCGACAAGTCCTCTGCCGTTGTAACCGTTTATATTCATCCACTCCAAGACTGATCCAAGACTTGAGGCGAGGGTATGTTTTGGGAAACAGCTGCGGAACGAGACTCTTCGGAGAAGGATAGGCCGAGATCTTGAGAACAACCGCGATAGCGTAGATGCCATCATCTTTGGAGACCACTGAGAGAGAGTGTGTGTGTGTAAATACGCGGAGAGAGGAAACCACAGAAATTTTTGTTATTTTCTTCCCCGACACAGGGACCCACGTAATATTTCCTTAGGGATTCTAAATTTGTTATCCGTCTAGTGTTATAAGACTCCATAAATACAACCAGTGATGAGCCTTCATATTTGCATGTCACGTAATTGATCCCTTTGTTTCAGTTATATTCAACAAACAGGACATTCTTTCATTCAATATTTCTTAACATCCATAATGTTATTGACATACATAATATACAGGTAGACGTAGATTCCATTTCATATGAGATTTCTTTTTATCACGTCTGTGTTCGCTATAGACAATTTTAATTTGTAATTTTGAAAATATGTGAACAAGAGAAACAAAAAAAATCTAAACCCACACCAATAACCAAGTATGGAAAGACGTAGGTCCCATAAGATCTCTAAATGAACCATTCTTAAAACACTGTAGTTCTATACCATAGCCCATATATAAAAGTTAGATATAAAAAAAAAAATTTGCATACAAAGAGAGTATGCCATTACAAACACAGAAAGAAAATTTTTAAAAGCTGAACTTTTCTTTTTTTATATACATTACACTCCTCTCTTTGCTCTCTGCTTTTTACATAACACGAACGCTAATATGAATCAAATTTGTATAGTAGTAATACCCCTAAACATGTCTCCTAAATCTCTATTATCATAAGCGGCTTAGTTAAAATCCTTTTGTGAAAAAAAACATAACTAATAGTTATGGCTAAAACATTGAACAAGACATCTTTTGCTTTCCAATAAACATAAAGAATTTTCAAAATTTTAAAAGAATGAATTGATAAATAAATAAAAATTTACAATCTCTTTGCCCTCTACTTTATTGGCTCGTCAGAGAAATATTAAGGGTTGTGAAAAAAAGATACGAAATGATGCTAATTTGTCTCTTTTGGGAGCGACTGACCTATGTGGCGTACCTATGTATAGGTCGTTAACGCTTCATTTACTTTGAAGAGGTCGGACGTCACGCGTTTCCTGTACCAGAAGTACCCAATATTATATATGGTAGGTAGATTTAGTATAATTAATTATTACCAACAACGATGTTAAAATATTGTAGATATTTTTAAAATTAGATATTTATACTGATATTACTCCAAAATGTGTTTAAGTTTGGCTTCAGATGACGAAACGAAGATACGGCTTGTGACAAGTAAGAAAGAAATTTTATTATGTCTAGTATTTTGAATACAAAAGCATTATATTATTTTGTACGTATAGTTCTATACCATAATATATAAAAAGAAATTTTGCATTAGTAAGATCGCAAAGAGAGAAACAATCATGAAACAATCCCTAAGCTTCGTTTAGTACTAATTATTAGACATACATTAAAAATTCAATTACTAATCACTGAGACAAGACCACGTCGTTTGTCTCTCACGTGACAAGAGGTACTATGTCTAGTATTTTGAATACAAAAGCATAATATTATTTTGTATGTATAGTTCTATACCCATATATAAAAGTTAGATATAAAAAAGAAATTTAATTCTGCTCCCCCATAGCTAAGAAAAACAATTTGTTCACCTGTACCTAGTTAAAGCGAAAGAGAGAGAAAGTAGATCTCCGGTGATCGGCCGGCGCGTGAGCGTGCGTGCCGTCGCCGGAGACCGTCATCCTTCAGTGAAAAGTCCCCGATTGTGTTTCACCTTCGTTTCTAGCGGCTTACGCCGCTGCTTGACTCAGACCACCACAGGTGGTGGTTCTCACACTAGTGTGAAGACGCGGAGGTCTGAAGGAGCCGGAGTGGTGAAGATGTTTGTGTTTTCGTTCGGAGGTGGAGGCTTAGTTAGCTCGCCGGGTTTTAGTCGCGAGAGGTGGAAGTTACTATAATTTCGTTGCCGTCACCAAGTTCCGGAGATTAAGGCTCCGTCGGTCTTACGTCGCCGGCTTCAGCGCCTCGAGGGTGGTTGTTTGTTCGAGTATGGGCTCGGTCATGGAGCGGAAGAGGTTTCTTCGGTAGTGAATTTTAGGGTTTGTAGTTACCGCCGGATGAGCTCTCCACGTGGGATGATGCTCTCCGGCGTGGTTTCAGTATGGTGAAGAAGAGATGTGGTTTCGGTGGAGGCTCGAAGGATTAAGAGCTCAGACGATTAATTCGCGGTTGATGCAGTAGCAGGAAAAGCGGAGGCGGTCGGTCGGCGGGCGGCAGCTGTTTCTCGACCTGAATCCCCTCAGAAGATCAGTTACATAAGACTATGCTAAGAATGTGTATATATGGAAAAAGGTAAAATAATTAATTACAGAAGCGAACTTACTTTGCTGGTTTGCTCCAACTTCAAGCCCTTCAATAGCACTCTTGAAGTCTTCAAGATGGTTCCCGACATCTTCCTCAAACTTCGTGGACCATTCTCATAATCTGTTGAAGCGTTACAGAGCATCCCTCGATCCACTGTTGAGATTTGTCTCGATACCGAGCTTTTGGTGTGATGTTCCTGTCAACAAAGAGATGTAGCCTCAAGTGAGTTTAGGCAAAAGACTTGTTATGGTGTTTACGCAAGACATGTTAGGATTTGTTGTTGTGAAAAGCAAGAAAGGTCACCACATATCGTGGATCATTTTATCTTGTTGCTCTGTAATAATACGGTCAAACTAATCAGTGAAAGATCACCACATATCTTGCATTGAAGACAACTCAACACTCTCAAGACAAGCCAGACACGCAAGTTGTATAATTCTACTCCCCTTATAGGTATTGAGCATATAGCATTTTGGCATGAGTAAGAATTAATGATAATAGTAAGTTTCAGAGCAATATGAGAGAACCTACCAAATGTATACATATCATCTATTATCACTGAATCAGGAGTAGACCACTAAGACAGTATGTTTTGGGTAAAATAGAAAAGTTATAAGCTCTCATAGCGCTCATGACTGTAAAATAAATTATACCTTTGGAGGAAGGAGTTGACACGACACCAGATTTAGCTGAGCTACCACTCCCCCACTTAGCTGTTTCTCGACCTGAATCCCCTCAGAAGATCAGTTACATAAGACTATGCTAAGAATGTGTATATATGGAAAAAGGTAAAATAATTAATTACAGAAGCGAACTTACTTTGCTGGTTTGCTCCAACTTCAAGCCCTTCAATAGCACTCTTGAAGTCTTCAAGATGGTTCCCGACATCTTCCTCAAACTTCTCGTGGACCATTCTCATAATCTGTTGAAGCGTTACAGAGCATCCCTCGATCCACTGTTGAGATTTGTCTCGATACCGAGCTTTTGGTGTGATGTTCCTGTCAACAAAGAGATGTAGCCTCAAGTGAGTTTAGGCAAAAGACTTGTTATGGTGTTTACGCAAGACATGTTAGGATTTGTTGTTGTGAAAAGCAAGAAAGGTCACCACATATCGTGGATCATTTTATCTTGTTGCTCTGTAATAATACGGTCAAACTAATCAGTGAAGACAACTCAACACTCTCAAGACAAGCCAGACACGCAAGTTGTATAATTCTACTCCCCTTATAGGTATTGAGCATATAGCATTTTGGCATGAGTAAGAATGATAATAGTAAGTTTCAGAGCAATATGAGAGAACCTACCAAATGTATACATATCATCTATTATCACTGAATCAGGAGTAGACCACTAAGACAGTATGTTTTGGGTAAAATACAAAAGTTATAAGCTCTTGTTGTACCTAGTGGTCTTGTTTCAGCAGGCTCGCTCTTAGTTATGGGTACGTTACTCCTCGTAGATTTCAGCTTTTTCTCAAAGTTTTGAAGCGCAACAGCCCTGAGACATGGCATATTAAGTAATCAAATTAAGACCAAGGAAAGGAGACATAATAATAATTAAGGTAGAAGAAAAAAATAAAATAATAATAATAATTAAGGTAGAAGAAAATAATAATAATAATTAAGGTAGAAGAAAAAAATAAAATAATAATAATAATTAAGGTAGAAGAAAATAATAATAATTAAGGTAGAAGAAAATAATAATAATAATTAAGGTAGAAGAAAATAATAATAATAATTAAGGTAGAAGAAAATAATAATAATTAAGGTAGAAGAAAAAAATAAAATAATAATAATAATTAAGGTAGAAACGTAATATTAGTTAAGTCTAATAAAAAGAGACCTTCCCAAGCCGGCGGCGAGGGGATGCTTTCTAGGAAGATCGACAAGTCCTCTGCCGTTGTAACCGTTTATATTCATCCACTCCAAGACTGATCCAAGACTTGAGGCGAGGGTATGTTTTGGGAAACAGCTGCGGAACGAGACTCTTCGGAGAAGGATAGGCCGAGATCTTGAGAACAACCGCGATAGCGTAGATGCCATCATCTTTGGAGACCACTGAGAGAGTGTGTGTGTGTAAATACGCGGAGAGAGGAAACCACAGAAATTTTGTTATTTTCTTCCCCGACACAGGGACCCACGTAATATTTCCTTAGGGATTCTAAATTTGTTATCCGTCTAGTGTTATAAGACTCCATAAATACAACCAGTGACGAGCCTTCATATTTGCATGTCACGTAATTGATCCCTTTGTTTCAGTTATATTCAACAAACAGGACATTCTTTCATTCAATATTCAATAACATCCATAATGTTTGTTATTCACATACATAATATACTTTGTTCACTATATATAGACAATTTTAATTTGTAATTTTAAAATTATGTGAATAAGATAATTGGAGGGATGAAGAAGAGCTAGAGAGAGAATTGGAGGGATGAAGAAGCACTAGAGAAAGTCACCGACCTTGGGAGCAGATATATATAGAGAGAGAGAGAGTGTGTGTGTGTAGGAGAGAGAGACGGTAAAACAAATAATCACATAATTAAGACATGCCGCATGTTTCATATGATTTGAAAAATAATGAAACAATCCCTATGCTAGTACTAATTAATACTACTACTAAAAACATTTTAGTTATCCAATTACTAATCAGTATATAGTGGGGACCACTGAGAGAGAGTGTGTGTACGTACGCGGAGAGAGGAAACCACAGAGAAATTTTGTTATTTTCTTCCCCGACACAGGGACCCACGTAATATTTCCTTAGGGATTCTAAATTTGTTATCCGTCTAGTGTTATAAGACTCCATAAATACAACCAGTGATGAGCCTTCATATTTGCATGTCACGTAATTGATCCCTTTGTTTCAGTTATATTCAACAAACAGGACATTCTTTCATTCAATATTTCTTAACATCCATAATGTTTGTTATTCACATACATAATATACAGGTAGACGTAGATTCCATTTCATATGAGATTTCTTTTTATCACGTCTGTGTTCGCTATAGACAATTTTAATTTGTAATTTTGAAAATATGTGAACAAGAGAAACAAAAAAATCTAAACCCACACCAATAACCAAGTATGGAAAGACGTAGGTCCCATAAGATCTCTAAATGAACCATTCTTAAAACACTGTAGTTCTATACCATAGCCCATATATAAAAGTTAGATATAAAAAAAAAAATTTGCATACAAAGAGAGTATGCCATTACAAACACAGAAAGAAAATTTTTAAAAGCTGAACTTTTCTTTTTTTATATACATTACACTCCTCTCTTTGCTCTCTGCTTTTTACATAACACGAACGCTAATATGAATCAAATTTGTATAGTAGTAATACCCCTAAACATGTCTCCTAAATCTCTATTATCATAAGCGGCTTAGTTAAAATCCTTTTGTGAAAAAAAAAAACATAACTAATAGTTATGGCTAAAACATTGAACAAGACATCTTTTGCTTTCCAATAAACATAAAGAATTTTCAAAATTTTAAAAGAATGAATTGATAAATAAATAAAAATTTACAATCTCTTTGCCCTCTACTTTATTGGCTCGTCAGAGAAATATTAAGGGTTGTGAAAAAAAGATACGAAATGATGCTAATTTGTCTCTTTTGGGAGCGACTGACCTATGTGGCGTACCTATGTATAGGTCGTTAACGCTTCATTTACTTTGAAGAGGTCGGACGTCACGCGTTTCCTGTACCAGAAGTACCCAATATTATATATGGTAGGTAGATTTAGTATAATTAATTATTACCAACAACGATGTTAAAATATTGTAGATATTTTTAAAATTAGATATTTATACTGATATTACTCCAAAATGTGTTTAAGTTTGGCTTCAGATGACGAAACGAAGATACGGCTTGTGACAAGTAAGAAAGAAATTTTATTATGTCTAGTATTTTGAATACAAAAGCATTATATTATTTTGTACGTATAGTTCTATACCATAATATATAAAAAGAAATTTTGCATTAGTAAGATCGCAAAGAGAGAAACAATCATGAAACAATCCCTAAGCTTCGTTTAGTACTAATTATTAGACATACATTAAAAATTCAATTACTAATCACTGAGACAAGACCACGTCGTTTGTCTCTCACGTGACAAGAGGTACTATGTCTAGTATTTTGAATACAAAAGCATAATATTATTTTGTATGTATAGTTCTATACCCATATATAAAAGTTAGATATAAAAAGAAATTTAATTCTGCTCCCCATAGCTAAGAAAAACAATTTGTTCACCTGTACCTAGTTAAAGCGAAAGAGAGAAAGTAGATCTCCGTTGATCGGTGCAGCGGCGTGGCGTCGTCGCCGAGACCGCCATCCTTCGATGAAAAGTCCCCGATTGTGTTTCACCTTCGCTTCTAACGCCTTGCCCGAGCTCGTCACCACCCTAGGTGGTGGTTCTCACACTAGTGTGAAGACGCGGAGGTCTGAAGGAGCGGAGTGGTGAAGATGTTTGTGTTTTCGCTCCCGGAGGTGGAGGCTTAGTTAGCTCGCCGCCGGTTTTAGTCCGAGAGGTGGAAGTTACTATAATTTAGTCGTGCGTGTCATTTCAGTTCCGGAGATTAAGGCTCCGTCGGTCTTACGTCGCCGGCTTCAGCGCCTCGAGGGTGGTTGTTTGTTCGAGTATGGGCTCGGTCATGGAGCGGAAGAGGTTTCTTCGGTAGTGAATTTTAGGGTTTGTAGCCGCCGTCGGATGAGCTCTCCACAGTGGGATGATGCTCTCACGTGGTTTCAGTATGGTGAAGAAGAGATGTGGTTTCGGTGGAGGCTCGAAGGATTAAGAGCTCCGGCGATTTTCGAGGTTTAGTGCGGTATAGCAGGAAGCGAGAGCGGTCGGTCGGCGGGCGGCAGCAGGCGCCGGCGGTCGGGATCTCCACACGCAGGCGCTTCAGCCTCCTCGACGCACGCTTCCGTGAGTCGGTCGGTATCGGGCTTGGGCGGTGTAGCCTTGTGGCCTTCGGTTTGGTTTGTTTTGTTTGGTTGCCCGTTTAGTTTTATGGGCCTGTGTATTTGAGCTCGCCATTGGGCTTGGCCCGTATCTTTTAATAAAATCAAAACTTGATGGCCAAAAAAAAGATATAAAAGAAATTTTGCATACAAAGAGAGTATGCCATTACAAACACAGAAAGAAAATTTTTAAAAGCTGGACTTTTTTTTATATATACATTATACTCCTCTTTTGCTCTCTGCTTTTACATAACACGAACGCTAATATGAATCAAATTTGTATAGTAGTAATACCCTAAACATGTCTCCTAAATCTCTATTATCATAAGCGGCTTAGTTAAAATCCTTTTGTGAAAAAAACATAACTAATAGTTATGGCTAAAACATTGAACAAGACATCTTTTGCTTTCCAATAAACATAAAGAATTTTCAAAATTTTTAAAAGAATGAATTGATAAATAAATAAAAATTTACAATCTCTTTGCCCTCTACTTTATTGGCTCGTCAGATAAATATTAAGGGTTGTGAAAAAAAGATACGAAATGATGCTAATTTGTCTCTTTTGGGAGCGACTGACCTATGTGGCGTACCTATGTATGTGTGTAAACTCAAACATATGTGATCGTTAACGCTTCATTTACTTTGAAGAGGTCGGACGTCACGCGTTTCCTGTACCACAAGTACCCAATATTATATATGGTAGGTAGATTTAGTATAATTAATTATTACCAACAACGATGTTAAAATATTGTAGATATTTTAAAATTAGATATTTATACTGATATTACTCCAAAATGTGTTTAAGTTTGGCTTCAGATGACGAAACGAAGATACGGCTTGTGACAAGTAAGAAAGAAATTTTATTATGTCTAGTATTTTGTATACAAAAGCATTATATTATTTTGTACGTATAGTTCTATACCATAATATATAAAAAGAAATTTTGCATTAGTAAGATCGCAAAGAGAGAAACAATCATGAAACAATCCCTAAGCTTCTTTTAGTACTAATTATTAGACATACATTAAAAATTCAATTACTAATCACTGAGACAAGACCACGTCGTTTGTCTCTCACGTGACAAGAGGTACTATGTCTAGTATTTTGAATACAAAAGCATAATATTATTTTGTATGTATAGTTCTATACCCATATATAAAAGTTAGATATAAAAAAGAAATTTTGCATACAAAGAGAGTATGCCATTACAAACACAGAAAGAAAATTTTTAAAAGGTGGACTTTTTTTTTTTTTTATACATTATACTCCTCTTTTTGCTCTCTGCTTTTTACATAACACGAACGCTAATATGAATCAAATTTGTATAGTAGTAATACCCCTAAACATGCCGAGACACGCGTCTTCTAGCCCTTGTTACCCCGCCGTCTGAGACTTTCCTTATTTGGCTTACGGCTTGTGACAAGTAAGAAAGAGGCGTGACCATTTTTTTAAAGAGAACAAAACAATGTGAAAAGAAGATGATAGCTCAGAACATTAAATTAAGTGAGACAAAACGTCTAGTTTCTCTGTCTCAAAAATTTCACACACTTTCTGCCACTGGTCCCGGTCAAAAGTGACCATAAAACCCATTATATATGAACCAACGAAAAAGTCAGAGAAATTCGTATATTTAATATTAAACATTCCTAGAACACACGCTTTAACATAGAACGACAATGTATTACTCTACCTCTTTCTAAATATACGATGTTTAGGTACAAACACACATATTAAAAAATCTATTTTTTTCTAGAAAGTATCATTAAAACTATAAATTAATGGTATTTAACCAATTACAAAATAGACTATTCAAATATGATTGGATGCATAGTTTTTAATAAAATAAAAGTTACCTAGAAAAACGAAAACATTTTATATATTGGAACATCAAAATTCTGTAAAACATCATATTTTTAGGAACAGATAGAGTATGTTATTTATATCTTGCGGGTTTGGGTGGGGTCCACTAATCGGGCTCGGTTCAGATTTCGTGGGGTAGGAGTACTCAAAGTATTAAATATTTAGATTTAGTAGTGTACTTAGAATTTATCAGTTCGGATTCGGTTAGATCCGAGTCGATTCGGATCTCAGATAGTTGGATCCAATAAAATAATTAGAATATGTCGGTTCGAATTCGGATCAGATTCGGTTTAGGTTATGTCGGGTCCTATTTTCGAAAAAATTCCAAAACACAAAAGATACCCAAAAATATACGAAATTTAATCCAAAATCTGATAAAACATGAAAAATATCGACTTGAAAAAGGAAATGAAGTCAAAAGAAGGGTTTAGTGGAGTTTTGGTCTTGTGCAAAGTTAGGACACGACCTCCGGAGATTGTCTGTCAAGATTTCAGAAGAGTTAAGGAGAATTCATGAATGTCCAGAAGCATCCAAATCAAGCGTGCAAAGTTAGGGTCAAGTCCATGAGGGACTTATACATCATTTGGAGTCAGTTGGGCGATGGTGCAAATATAAGGTCAACCACATTCAGATTCAGATCGATTCAGTTTGGTCATGTCGGGTCCGAGCCCAAAAAATATCCAAACCACACAAAAATACATGAAAATATTTAAATATCAAAAATATCCAAAATTTATCCAAAATATGACCCGAAAACATGAAAAATGCTGACTTAAAGAAAGAAATGGAGTTAAAAGAGGAGTTTGGGTCTTGTGCAAAGTTAGGGCAAGATCTCCGGAGATTGTCTGCCAAGATTTCAAGAAAGTTTAGGAGTGCTCATGAGTATCTAAATGGGTGTGCAAAGTTAGGGTCAAGTCTATGAGAGACTTAGACATCATTTTATCAGTTGGGTGATGGTGCAGAGATATGGTCGACCTAATAAAAATAATCAAATTTTTATCTGATTATCGGAGTTATATTTTTAGAAATCTAAAATTTTACCTAAAACATAAAACCCAAAACCATATGCAAAACCTCAAATCCAAAACTTAAAAAAATAATCGTAATACCAAAATATATTGAAATACCTATATATACGTGATATATATATAGTAGAAGTCTCGGGTACTTCATCATGTCTCAGATTCGGATTGGGTCGAGTCGAAGACCCCCAGATCTTTCAAAACAAGATCTGATGGGGTTAGATGACATTATTCGTAGCTGATCCAAACCGATTTTTTTGGGATCAATTTCAGTTCGGTATTCAGATCCGGATAAAATGCCCCAAACCTAAATTTATTATGATGTGTGTATATGAGAGAGAGGACGAGAAAAAGAAAAAAAAAAGAAAATCAACAAAGCTGACACATACATCTTTGAACTCTACGCACGGTTACCTAGGCTTTCCGATTTTGGCTTAGAATTTGTGACAACTAAGAACGTGAGACTTGCGAGTGTGACCACTCTGGTATCATAATAAAATAATGTGTGAGGAGACAACTTCTAGTATCTCTGTCTCAATTAATGATCCGGGTCAAATATCATTCAATAAAACCCATATACGAGTATATATGTATGTATATTTTTTGAGGAAAATATGTATGCATATGCTATGGCCTAAAGCTGACACGTTTGAGTGTGTAATTAATTAAACGAAAATCAACAGGAAGACCCTCGTTTTGCTTGCAGATAAAGTAAAAAACTTTTTCTATGATCTTTCTTTTATTGATCTTAATAAAGTTTGAACTAGTATAATTGTTTTTAAGAATAAATAATCACATGAGATTTCTTTTATCACATTCGTGTTCACTAAAGACTTTTAGTTTGTAATTTTTAGAAAAATAGGTGAATAAGAAACAAAAAAAAGTAAGTTTTAGCAAAAAATAAAAAAAATATGTGGGGTCTAAACTATACCAAGAACCGAACGCCTAGACGACGGTCCCATAAAATCTTTAAATGAAACAAAACACTTTAAATAGCGACAATGATTTTACTATCTGTTAACTAAAGGATATAACTAACATTTTACTTTTTCTTTAAAAGTTTTATCAAACAATAGTGACGTCGTCCATCCATCCGTATTGTCTCCGTTTGAACATTGAAGGTCCCCCCATGTGTTACTTTTTCTTTTGAAAATCTTCTGTATTTTTCATATACTTATTATTTTGGTCTGATAGTCTTTATAGTTAGTTCCCAATAAAAAAATTTCTGTATTTTTCATTATTATTCTTTTTGGTCTAATAACATGAAAAGTGGGCAGGGCACCGTATGGTTTGTGAGTTCTTTGCGTGGTCCCTTATTTTGTTATTTAGAAGTGCGAGATCCCTTAACTCCTTGATCGCCCGAAAATTAACCGGAAGTTCGAATATGCTCTGAGTGAAGGAGAAGAGAGAGGCGGGCAGATTGAAACTTTTTCGATTTTCGCAAATGGTTAAACATAAACTTCCCTTTATATGCATGTGTACGGACGCAGACAAGTTGACGCTTTTAACCCTATTATATCTTCCTAATTGCATTATATACCCCTTATCGTACGACTTACAGGAGACCACATGTCTCTTCTTTTTTTCTGAATGAATTTTAAATTTTATTCATCAAAAAGCCTTGTTACATCATTGTATAAACCTATTTATATACAAAGACTCATAACTCTGAAAATTCCCTACACTCCTCTTTTAAACTCTAGTTTGAAACCAGAATTGAAGAGCACACTCCATGCCTCTCCTCCTCCTTGTACTCAATAGACTGAGCTTGTTTCTTATCTCCTTGTCAATGAGTTTCTTCAAAATGGAAATAGGCATCAGCTTCTCCCCATATCGAACATTATTCCTTACCCTCCATATAGCATAGACAGCAGCCTTAAAAGGCGATCTTATGCAGAAAATACTCTTCTTATCATAACCCCACTGAGATTATCCTCACCATTTCAGACCAACCATTTGTGAAAGCATTACCCAAAATACCTTTTACGAGATGTTCCCACAGCTGCGTAGCATAAGCACATTCGAAAAATAAGTGATTTAGAGTCTCCACATCAGTCTTGCACAACACACGTAGTATCGTCCCTGGCTCCACCTCGATACCACGTCCATGGTGGATAATCTTCCCTCATGGCTAACCATGTCATGAATGCATGCTTAGGTGTAGCCATCGAGAACCAAGTCCCCGTGTCCATAGACATTGCACACTTGTCCTCCTTAACAACATCCAAGTTTCATTTGTTGAGAAAATCTCTCGATACCCGACCTCCTCCTCCGGATCTTGACATCCATCTTCTCACTCTGAATCTTACTTCTCACAGATTCAAGAGCCTCCTCTATCTCATGAAACCTCGATCTATGTTGTCTTCTCCGCCTTAAATTCAGCACCGCTTCCTCCAGTGGCTTCCTTTCTTATACCCAAAGCAATAAACCCTCTCGCCAAGAAGATCAAATATCACACCCTTTTCGGACCAGCAATCATACCAAAAGAGATGTGTCTCCCATTGCCAATTTCTAATATGTAGAATGTCTTCGCTTATCTCTAAGCTTCAACATCTTCCTCCACATCCATGAACCCACCGAGAATTTACTTTCACTTCTTAAAAGCTTCTCTTCTTTAACAAATATTCTTTAATCCATTTTCCCCATAAAGAATCTCCCCGCAAGCATCCACCATATAAGTTTCAATCCATACACCGTATTCACCTCTTTCAAAGCTCTAACTCCAAGACCTCCTTCATTTAAAGGTTTACATATCTCACTCCAAGCCACCTTAGCTCTCAAGATTTTAAAGCTGGTCCAATCCATAAACGATGCACACAGTTGCTCCACCTCCTTTATACATTTACTAGGTAGTCCGAAGACGAAGCCCAAAATTAACAATACCGACCATCATCGATTTTAACAAATGAAGCCTCCCAGATAAGAAAGAAACCTAGGCGTCCAAGAACAGATTTTACTTCGATTCTTTCTATCAACGGTAGATAATCTTGTCTTCTCATTGATTGAGTTATAAGTGGCAACCCGAGATAACGAACCGGTAGAGAACCCTCTGCGAATGGAAAATTTACCAAAATTCTCCTCTTTTCGTCCTCTTGAATACCAGCCATGTAAACCGTCGACTTCTCAATACTGATACTCAGGCCCGTCCATTTGGCAAAACCATCAAACACAGACAATTCTCCCTCAATAGACTCTTTCGTTCCTTCCACAAACACCATTAGATCGTCGTGAAAGCGAGATGAGTAAGAGAAAGATTTTTACACTTAGGATGAAACTGAAACTTCCTCTCATGCACTGCCTTATCAATCTTATGTGATAACACGTTCATACACAAAACGAAGAGATACAGAGAGAGTGAGCAACCCTGCCTCAAACCCCTCTTGCTCTGGAAATACCCTGCAAGCTCCCCATTCACCTGAACCGAGAACGAAGGAGTTAATATACACAGCTTTATCCAATGTATAAACCTTTCGGGACCCCTATTGCTTCCAGACTATTGAGTACAAAACACCATTGCACAGAATCAAATGCTTTCGATATGTCTATCTTCATCACACATCTCGGCGAGACAGTCTCCTTCGATATGCTCAGTAGCTAACATGACATTCTCCATCAACAGTCTTCCTTTCACAAAAGCGACCGACACTGAGATGACACGGGAAGGATCAACTTGAGTCGTTTGCTAAATTTTTGAAACAACCTTATAGAGTAATGCTACAGCAAGCTATAGGGCGGTAATCTCTCATCTCTAGCGAAGTCGTCTTCTTTGGAACAAGTGCGAGGATTGTGGAGTTTACTCCTTTGGGAAGAAACCCAAACCTCAAGACAGATTGAACAGCTATAGTAAAATCTTGAGCAACAATGGGCCAAGTTATTTTGAAAAACTCGCTTGGGAAGCCATCAGGGCCAGCGACTTGTTAGATGGCATAGCAAAGACCACTTTACGATCTCCTCAGCAGTCACATGTGCCTCCAACAAACTACAATCCTCTTCGAACAACGAAACTTTTGCAGCTCTTCTAATTCTTACGAAGTAGCACCGGTGTAATTATCAGGAAACTTATTGAGAAACTCTGAAAAGAACCGGACTGCTTCTTCTTTGATATCCTTCTGCTTAGTAACCGAACTCCCATTAGAACATCTTATCTCTCGAATAGAGTTTTGCGCCTTACGAACTCTGATGGCATTATGAAATGTCTTATTATTATGATATCCCACGTCAAGCCAATGAAGTTTTGCCCTCTGCTTCAAAAAATCCTCTTCCAGACTAGCTACATGAAGCCAACGCTCATAAGCCACTGCTTCCTCTTGTATGGAACTTGCACTCGGATCAGCAAGAGTCTTCTTTTGTTTCTCACAGAGGAACTCATGAGCTTTTTCTTTCTTGAGAGTTCTCCCAGCTTCTCTTTACCAAGCTGGCGTATCGAGGTTTTAGATTCTTTAATTTCTTCGAGAATCTAAACATAGCAGAGGTCGAGTGAAATAGTATAGGGGTTTGATCCCAGTACTCCTTTACTAATGGAAGAAATCCTTCCAATCTCCCAATAGCATTTACGTATTTGAATGGCTTCCTCAGCTTCTCTTTTGGAGGAAATAGTTGAATTTTACATCGCAAGTGATCGAACATCCCCCGCTTCAAAACTGAATAAGCATTTGAAAACCTCTGAATAACAACATCATTTATTAGCACCTGTCCAACTTCTTACATATGACTCCCTCTTCTCTCTTGTTACACCAAGCATAGAGCCCCGATAACCCATATCGGATAAGTTGCAATCTGAGCCACATTTTGGAACTCTCTCATACCTCGATACCCTACCATTTTCCGAAACCACGAACTCTCCTCGCCATCCAAAATCTCATTAAAATCTCCTACAATCATCCAAGCTTTACGACGGAACATAGCAGAATCTTGATGGTGACAAAGATCTTCCCATAGTTCCTTCCTTTCCTCTGCCAAATTATTTGCATAAACTCCAGTATAAAAGAAATCATCCTTGCCTTGCAACCCCACAGAGCAAGTTATAAACTGATCAGATTTATAAACTGGCGTCATACAAACATCATCTCTCCACACTAGCCATATTCTCCCTCCCACACTGTATTCATAGTTAGTCATATAAGACCAACCCGGAAAAACTTTCTTCAAAATACTACCCGCTTTACTCTCCTTTACCCTCGTCTCCAGAATGCACCCAAAACACATGTTATTACGATGAACCCACTCTTCTATCACGAAATGTTTTAAATATTTGTTGAAACCACGAACATTCCAGAAGAAACTCCCCATATATTAGTGCTTTCGTCGAGGCCGAATGCTCTTCCCAGGATTTGCATCCGGAGCCTTAGCCTTTCGTCCTCTTCTCGACCTAACTTTTTTCTCCTCAAGAACTTGTTGATCAATGTCTTCTACCTGGTCACTCTCAAGTAACTCCATTTCCTCAGTTTCTAATTAATCATCCACTACAGTAAGTAACTTCTCATCTGCTAATAACTCTCCCTCATCTACATCTTCAAGACTAAGCACGAGAATTTTGATGCGAGATCTCAACATCATCTACTTTCGAGCTGATAGAACTAAAGATCTTCCTGTTTGGCTGGCGAAACCTTAGCCCACCCACTTGTACCGACACCATTCTATAACTTTTTAGCACCTCCTTCACTCTCTACCACATCCATAACTTTATCACCACTTCCCTCCATTAAGACACCTTCCTTCTCCTTCACTACACTCAGATAACTAGGACTTTCAACTTTCTCCCCATTAACCTTCGTAATGTGGGATCCGGTTTCATTTCTCTTCTTTCCCTTGCTCTTCATAGCACACACTGCTTCACTGTAACCCCATTTATCACATAACTTGCATCTAGCAGGTAGCCATGGGTAGTAGAACTTAACAGTGAACTGCTTTCCCTCCTTTGAAAATGTGATCTCCTTTGGCAAAGTTTTTGTGACATCAACTCTCACAAATATCTTCGCCTCATTTAGATTAGACCAAGCTATGGTTTCTGGGTGTGGCTTCACTGGAAAGCATACTGTACTGGTGATAAAACTCAATCCTTCCCACGAGTACATGTGGAGAGGTACTTTCTCCAAGTGAACCCACATAGGAATGGCTTCTTCCTTCTGTTCTTCCCCTTCAGATTCTGGCGACCATTTCAACACTAACATAGGAACCCCAATATTCCACATACCACGATGAAGAACCTTCTCCCTTGCCTTCTGACTTGAGACCTTAAACCTCATCGTCGTCGCATTAACTTCAAATACTTCAACCTTTGTAGACGAATCCCCATACTTCCAGATTTTGTTTAGGACCATATGAACCTTAGCCACATGTGGAGCCAGATCCAAGAATTTACCCACTACAAAGTCTTCCCAAAGCGGAGTTGTGTTCTCCAGAACCTCATCTGGAATCTCCACCATGTGAACACCATCTGGAATCTCCACCATGTGAACACCATCCTTACTTGAAACTTCAACCTCATACTTCTTCAATTGTTTCTTATCATGCGACGCTTTCACCCAACTTTGATCCATCCTCTTCAAATCACCTTCCTCTACTTCGTTACTCAGCTTATCACCATCCTCCGATACCTTCGGAAGAGTCGAATCAACCACCAGAGCATCTCTAGAATCCGGCGGAGGCGCCAGATTCATCGCAAAAACCTCCGATCGAAAACACTTCTCGAAATCGCCAATCGCCAAAAAATCACCTTATTGAAAACGGTGCGTTTTGTAGCTCTCAAACTCAATCTTAACAGCATTAAACGGTGCGTGTCTCTTCATCTGCTTATTGTTTCCAAATATCTATTTTCCCCCGCACTCTCAGATATTTTTCAAACTGATACGTGTGTGAACAGTTCGTTAAACTTGACGGTTACCGTTAAGAAGACCCGTCCCTATTAATCTGGTGGTCATAAGCGTTCGTATGCATGTCACGTAACAGATCACTACTCACTCGGGATTTCAGTAATATTCCTCAAAACACTATATAATATTCTATCGTTGGATATTATTCGATAACGTCAATAATATTAATATACACAGTTATTTAGTCTAGTAAAGCAAAACACTCTACTCTTCCTGATTTTCTTGCAACCATTAACATTTACCAGTAAGCTTTGAAGAAACAAAATAAAAATGAACTTAGCACACAGCCCAGGTTAGACTTGAGCCGAGCCTGGTTGCCCATTACGAGAAAGTCACCGAGTCCATGATACAACAACCCTTGCTAACGAAGACTGGGTTTGTAGCTAGATTAAACCACTCAATCTCACACGTAATGACAAATAAAATAGATACAGATTTGGTTAACAAAAGTTAAATTAAGAGCATTATCTTAATGATTTTTTAAATTAATATAAACCCAAAACGAATTATATATGCTCCAAATATTGGCAATATCCCGTAATAAATGTACACTTTAGGCACTAATCCTAAGGCTAATCTTATCTACCAATGAATCCCAGCGTTGGTAGATCAATGGGTCCTAATAAACCTACTTGATTAGTGAAATTCTTATAATCAGAAGACGAGTTCATGTGGTTAATTAGCAACTCACTTATAAGTTATAACGTCAGATATTTCCCTAGATAATAAAAGATTTTTTAAGTGATTTATGCAATGTTATTCATCACAAGTTTGTAAAAAAAAATTTAAGAAAACTTGGAAACCGCCTGGTTAGTTAACATAAATCATAAAAGTATATTTTTGGTAATAAAAGGTTCTTGTCCTGGTTAGAACACTAAATACAAATGATTCACCAACTTGCCAAAGGAATTATAATTAACTAGTGGTATTCCGGCGCTACGCGCCGGGTTCGTATGTTTTATTTTCTAATGAGTTCAAAATTGTATTTTTGATCCATTTGATAGTGGTTAGTATTACTTCGTTTTGAACTTGCTTAGGTCAAAAAAGAATATCGTTTTCATAGATTGATGCAATAAAAATAGATTGATGCAACAAAATAAAAATGAACTTAGCACACAGCCCAGGTTAGACTTGAGCCAAGCCTGGTTGCCCATTACGAGAAAGTCACCGAGTCCATGAGACAACAACCCTTTCTAACGAAGACTGGGTTTGTAGCTAGATTAAACCACTCAATCTCACACGTAATGACAAATAAAATTGATACAGATTTGGTTAACAAAAGTTAAATTAAGAGCATTATCTTAATGATTTTTTAAATTAATATAAACCCAAAACGAATTATATATGCTCCAAATATTGGCAATATCCCGTAATAAATGTACACTTTAGGCACTAATCCTAAGGCTAATCTTATCTACCAATGAATCCTAGCGTTGGTAGATCAATGGGTCCTAGTAAACCTACTTGATTAGTGAAATTCTTATAATCAGAAGACGAGTTCATGTGGTTAATTAGCAACTCACTTATAAGTTATAACGTCAGATATCTCCCTAGATAATAAAAGATTTTTTAAGTGATTTATGCAATGTTATTCATCACAAGTTTGTAAAAATTTTTTTAAGAAAACTTGGAAACCGCCTGGTTAGTTAACATAAATCATAAAAGTATCTTTTTGGTAATAAAAGGTTCTTGTCCTGGTTAGAACACTAAATACAAGATGATTCACCAACTTGCCAAAGGAATTATAATTAACTAGTGGTATTCCGGCACTACGCGCCGTGTTCGTATGTTTTATTTTCTAATGAGTTTAAAATTGTATTTTTGATCCATTTGATAGTGGTTAGTATTACTTCGTTTTGAAGTTGCTTAGGTCAAAAAAGAATAGCATAAGTGGTTTTCATAAATTGATGCAATAAAAATAGAATAAATAGCTAAGACCATCTCCAATATATTTCTTTATTTTTTCCTCTAAAATAGGAAAACTCTATAATAGAGATGAGTTTGTCTCCAATGTATTCCTTTATTTCTTCCTCTAAAAAAGAATATTTTTGAAATATTCTTTTCTAATTTTACAAATAGTACCTTTTATTTGTGAAAGTTGAAAACTAACCCAATTTAGTGTAACATTCATAAAATTATGATATTATTTACACTGAATATTTTTATAGAAACTATTATGTAAATAAAAAGTATGATTATATATTTATATAAACAGTAAATTTTCATTAAAAAATATTTATTTTGGTTATAATTGTTAAAGTAAAAAGTTAAAGGATCATTTTGTAAATAAAAAGTATGCCTCTATTATAGAGGAATGTTATTTCTTCCTCTAAATATTGAGGTGAAAATAGCAATCTCTATTTTAGAGGAAGAAATAAAGTAGGGTTGAAGTGGTTTTATCTCTAAATGCTATTATAAAGACAAATATAGAGGTGGGTTGGAGATGCTCTATGACCATCTCCAACCCACCTCTATTTCCATCTCTATATTTTCCTCCAAAATAGAGAATCTCTATTATAGAGGTGAATTTGCTCCAATGTATGGAGTTCCTCTATTTATAGAGGAAAATATAGAGATGTGCTACTTTCACCTTTAAATATAAAGGTAAAAAGTAACGTTTCTCTATATTTTCCTCTAAAATAGAGAAACTCTATTATAGAGTCATACATTGGAGCAAACCACCTCTATAATAGAGATTTCTATTTTAGAGGAAAATATAGAGACATACATTGGAGGTGCTCTAATAGTTGAATCAAAGTAAATATAGTTGAGTTTAAAACATAAAATAAAGACAATGTTCCAAAAAAAACACGTAAATGCATCTTCTTAAAATAATAACAATCCTCGCATGTGTTGTCCATGTCATGAATGTGGGCCCGTATGTCATGAATAAGAGTTTTATTGTGGACGTATCGGTTAAACATTTTGTCTTCGTAATGATTTACAGAACATTAATTTTATATTGTTTTCTGATATTTTATTTAATATTTATTTTAATTTATAAGGTTTAGTTATATTATATATATATATTATTGTTTTAATGATTATTCTGCTTTATTCCACTTCGTTCTTGTTGTAATTAACTAAATTTCTTAATAAAATTGTTACTGTTTTTTAGTGAGGTTATGCTATGTTTCTATTTTTTTTTTTTTGGTATGACGCTATGTTTCTATTTTGACAGTGTAGAGTTGTTGATCTATTTATTTTATTTTAAGTCATGTAGTTTTATTTAGTATCTAATATAATTTATATTGTATCTTTTTTTAGGCTGTATAACTATATTTTTCATATCAGTTGTGGATTTATGTTTAAAGATTTTTTTTAAGTTCAGGCCATAAACTTATAATAACGTAAGACTACTGATGCCATAAAACAAATTTTTTCATCATTGTTCTTATAATTATTATTTTATTTCTATTTTTTGTTCTATTTTATTTTTTGAACTATTACTTTTAAATTTTTTGTTTTGACTATCTATTAATATTTTTGTAATTGTTTTCAAAAATATGTTGTTAATTTCAATTATAAGTTTCATAATTTAAAAAGGAAAAAATCCGTAAAATTCAACCGCTTTTTTATTTTCATTGATATTGGTTTGATGAAACCTGTAAAAGAAATATTGTGTATGATTATTATATTATGTATTTTACTAACCAAATTATTTTATTTGGTTCATATGTTATTTTTTGTTTCTTTTACTATTTTAAGATTGTACATTTCGATTATGTATCAATTTTTGGTCATGGTTTTCCATTATTTTTTATATTCTCTTAGTTCAAGTTTAGTAACCAATAAGGAAATTTATTTCTGTTTAGTTTAATTTTTTTGCTATATTTTTGTAAAAAGGTTTTCTTCTTTTTTTTTTTTTGTAATTTCTATTAAGTGTTGAATTTATGTATTATATGCTCTTTAAATTTTCATCAATCTCAAATTAAATATGATTTTCACTAAACTTTTATTTATTATGTGTTATATTTTGTTATCCAAACTGTTTTTTAATTTATTAAATATTATGTCTGGTTACGATTTTTATTTCTTTAATATTTGTTAAAATTTGAAATTTTTGAGGGATTTTTTTTTCATTTGATGAAATGTGAAAACAATACCATAATTGGATTAGCCTTTTCTTGTTCTTATAATTTTTATTTTAAAATTTATATATTTAGATTATATTAACTAAAGTATTTTTTAGATTGATGTAAAATATTTTGGTTTAATAAAAATAAAATATTGATTAAAAATAAATTTTAAATTAGTTAATAATTTCTTGATAACTTCATTTATAAAATTAAGATGAAGAAAAATGTGAAATAGTTAATATTATATTCAAAATTATAATGATGTAATAAATTGTTTGACAATTTTATTTTATGAAATATTTTTATGAGAAGAGAATGTTCAAATTTATTAATATAGATAAACTGTCTGCATTCCAAACCACGAAACCAAATTTTAGCGCAAAGAGAAATACTCTAAGACGAAACAAACGACATAATTTAAATTAAATTTGTTGGTTATTAATTTGCTAAAGAAATTTGAACTGGTTCCTTGTTCACAATGTTAGATTGAAAAATGATTTTCTTTGCAACGTTAAAATATATTTCTCAGATTTTTTTTTCTGGTTAATATTCCGGTTTGGTAAAATATCTATTGGTTCTTGTAACATTGGTCTAGAATTCCAGATTAGTCTTTCTTTCGAATGGTCTTCCCACTGTCTATATAAAATTGCAAATGTACACGTGTTTCATAAATCCTACATGTGGCTTAAGTAAAAAACCTCAAGCTGCGGAAATCTAGTCATGAGTCGTCTTTGATCTTCTCTTTTCCGGTGAATTAATACAAAATCCAATTAACCAAAAAAAATTGAAGAAAATTAAGGAAGACGAAGCATTGATGATCGATGGCGTTCAACAGATCTCTGAGAAAGAGAAGACTATCCTTCACCGCGCCTACCGCGCAGCTGCCGGCGGCACCATTTCACGTATCACACCGTCGTTTTCGCCATTGCTCCTATGCTTCACGGATCGTTTATCTCCACTTTCGAAATGGTTCGTTCCTCTTCATGGACCTCTATTTTGTCAAATATAGTGCGATTTGTGACAAACTTTTCCTCTGAGGGTATTACCGTCGATATAATGTAAACGGATGAATGCTCTCTTTTGGTGATAGTTGAATCCCAGGTATGAGGCCCACATAGCCTTTGTATTGTAGATTTCTGAAATGTAAAGCGTCAAGAGTTGGATGTTCATTGTAGTGATGGAATAACAAAGATATGCATGACTATTTATAGGATAGTGATATCAGGGGAGATAAAAGAAGTTCGAGGGTTATTTAATGTAACTTAGTGGAAAGGGTGCGTTACATGCTTTAAAGTATAGATTTGAAGAAAAGGTCTTAACTTTAATAGATTCGTTACAGGGTGTGAGTTTATGGAAAAGGGAAAAGAGAAGGCGGGGAAAATGTATGGATGTTGACCCAAATGCAGTAGCCTCATTAAGCTCAAATTCCATCATGTAAAAAGGCCTCAGTTGTCTTTACGGAATGAGGATGACCCATACAGATATGTTCCGAAAATAAATGTTAGATGATTAAGAGGTGCCACGTGGAGGTTTTTGCCCTATGCTCTATTGCTGTGGTGGAGGCCTAAGGAGGGAGGAAAGCCTCCTTTATTATTATAGATAGATATAGTGCGATTTGTGACAGACTTTTCCTCTGAGGGTATTACCGTCGATATAATGTAAACGGATGAATGCTCTCTTTTGGTGATAGTTGAATCCCAGGTATGAGGCCCACATAGCCTTTGTATTGTAGATTTCTGAAATGTAAAGCGTCAAGAGTTGGATGTTCATTGTAGTGATGGAATAACAAAGATATGCATGACTATTTATAGGATAGTGATTGGAATCTTATGTATTTCCCCCTCCTCATAAACGTACACGATACAATTGTTATATACATCACGTTTGAGTATCTGTTCCACTATCGTAGGGATATTCTCTAACTATCCAAGAATATAGGAGATTTAGTTGACATATTCTTATACTCCCCCTCAGTCTAATCGTTGGGAGCTCGAACGGATAGACTGTGTTTGAAGTCATTGAAGAGTGAGCTTGGTAAGCCTTTTGTGAATATATCTGCGAATTGTGAAGACGAAGGAACGTGAAGCACCCGCACTTGGCCCATCGCAACTTTCTCACGGACAAAGTGTATATCTATTTCGACATGTTTCGTTCGTTGGTGCTTCACAGGATTGGTGGATAGATAGACAGCACTAATGTTGTCACAATAAACTAGTGTCGCAGCTTTTATTGGACACTTGAGCTCCAGGAGGAGGTTTCGTACCCAACACGTTTCTGCAACTGCATTCGCCACTCCCTTGTACTCTGCTTCCGCGCTGGACCGAGATACTGTGGGTTGACGTTTTGAGGACCAGGAGACCAGGTTGTCGCCGAGGAAGATGCAGTAACCTGATGTCGAACGGCGTGTGTTTGGACACCCGGCCCAGTCGGCATCAGTATACGCTGTAAGCGTTGAGGAATTGCTTCTGTAGAGTTGTAGGCCATGCGTGAGGGTTCCTTGGAGATAGCGCAACACTCTTTTGAGTGCTTGGAAATGAGGGACTCGCGGATCATGCATGAAAAGACAAAGTTGTTGGACTGCATACTGGATGTCTGGGCGAGTCAGGGTTAGGTATTGTAGAGCGCCTGCGAGGCTTCGGTAGAAGGTCGGGTCGTCGATTGGGGCGCCTTCGTCACTTGAGAGCTTCGCTTTTAGATCTACAGGGGTAGAGATGGGGTTGCAGTTCTCCATTGATGCACGTGTTAGAATCTCTTTTGCGTATGCTGATTGAGAGAGCATCATTCCTTTGGTGTTATAGTCTACTTTGATGCCAAGGAAATATTTGAGGAGGCCTTCTTCTGACATCTCAAATTCTTGTTTGAGGAGCGAAGTGATCTTGTTTCTTAACGATGGTGATGAAGCCGTAATGAGAATGTCGTCGACGTAGAGTAATAGGAAAGCTTGCTGATCACCTTTGTCGTAGACGAATAGAGATGTATCACTATTGCTCTTCTGGAAGCCGATACCTGAAACAAAAGAGGAGAAACGAGCATTCCATGCCCTCGGAGCCTGTTTGAGGCCATAGAGTGCCTTCTCCAACTTACAGACGTGGTGAGGGTTTGTTTCATTCTTCATACCTGGCGGCTGATGCATGTAAACCGGTTCGTCGAGGGTGCCATGGAGGAAGGCATTTTTGACGTCAAGATGATGTACTTCCCAGTTGCGTTGAAGGGCCAGATGAAGAACGGTACGTATCGTTACGGGCTTGACCACAGGGCTGAAGGTTTCGTCATAGTCAAGCCCTTGTTCCTGAGACTTCCCATTAGCCACGAGGCGAGCTTTGTGGCGAACTGGATTGCCATCTGCATCAAATTTGTACTTATACAACCACATGGAACGAACTATGTTAGTGTCAGGTGGTTTAGGCACCAATTTAAACGTCTCATTCTTAATCAATGCATCGTACTCTACAGTCATGGCAGGGTTCCAGTTCGGATCTTTAAGAGCTTGAAGGTGGGTATTTGGAATTGGTGAAACTGTGGTGTGGAGGGAAAGAACAGATTTTTGTTTGCGGGTTCCGTCCCTACTCCGTGTTGTCATAGGATGACGTGTTGGAGGCGGTAAGGAGTGGACCGGAGCCGGCTGATTTACAGCAGGCGGTATGGTCGGGCCAGAAAGAGAATGGGCCGGCACCATCGGTTTTTGAAGAATCTGTTTGAAAACAGGGGAAGTTTCAGTGTTTTCAAGGAAGGTATAAGTGTTTTTGGCTGGAGTAGAATGTGTTTGGGCTGAGGGAAAAATGGTCTCGTCGAAAATGACGTGACGGGAGATGATGATTTTTCTTGTTTTGAGGTCTAAGCAGCGATATCCTTTATGGTTTGTAGGATAGCCAAGAAAGACACATGGTGTGGAGCGGGCAGCAAGTTTATGAAGGTGAGAGTGGTTTATGTTTGGGAAGCAGAGGCACCCGAAGGTGCGTAGGTGGGAGTAGGTAGGTTTTTTTTTGTATAGGAGAGTAAGGTGTTTTGTTTTGAATGGTAGAGGAAGGAGAATGTTGAGAAGATGAACAGCGGTGTGTAAGGCCTCATCAATATGATGGAGCCAGACGCGCTTGAAAGAGGAGAGTTCGAATGGTGTTGTTGATTGTTCGTATCATTCTCTCAGAACGGCCATTCTGTTGAGAGGTGTGAGGACACGAAAATCTTGCAACGATTCCATTTGAAGAGAAGTAGTTGTGGAATTGGGCATTGTTGAACTCGCCTCCGTTGTCGCATTGGAATGATTGAATAGTTATTTTGAATTGTGTCTTGACATACGCCGAGAAATGAGTGAATTTAGAAAAGACCTCGGATTTGTATCTGAGAGGATAAACCCACAAGAAATGTGAAAAATGATCCAAAAATAGAACATAGTACTTGAACCCACTGATGCTTGAAATTGGTGAGGTCCAAATATCAGAATGAACAATTTCAAAAAGAGAAGAAACTGTTTTATTTGAATCATAGAAAGGAAGTTTTAAGTGTTTACCCATTTGGCAAGCTTCACAACAAGTTGGAAGTTGCCTTTTATTACAAGAAATAGATTTTGCAGAAATTAAAGAATTGAGAGAGGCATCGTTAACGTGCCCTAGGCGCTTATGCCAAGTAGAAGGATCTGCGACAACGAGAGCGGTTGGAGAAGCTGAAGTCGTCGGTTTATTCGTTTGGCAGGGCACGGAGTAGAGTTCTCCGATGCTGTTACTGCGGAGCAGAATCCTCCTGGTGTTGAGGTCCTTTATAGAAAAACCAAAAGGGTCGAATTCGACCGAACACCAGTTATCATTAGTAAACCGACGAACAGAGATTAGATTCTTGATAATGTTAGGAGTAACAAAAACATTGTTCAAGGAAAGAGGTCGAGAGAGTGAACAGAGAGAGCTTGAACCAGAGAGAGTAATTGGAATACGAGAACCGTTACCTACTGTGACTGCGTTTCCGGTGCAAGGTTTAAGAGGAGAGTTTAAAATACCTGACGATGAGGCCAGATGCGCTGTAGCACCAGAGTCCATATACCAATTTGCAGCTCCTGGATCGGCAAGAGTCATTGTGTTGAATGCTTGAGCGAAGTCAGTTGTTGGCTGTAGCTGCGTATCGGTTAAGAGGGCTTGAGGAGGACGTTGAGGAGCAGAGCCAAGGATCCCTCTTTTTTGTTGCATCCATGGTGAAGGATAGCCTGGCCATTGCGTCATTGGTGCTGGAAAGTATTGCATTGGCCACTGGTTGTTTGCGTTTTGACTTGGCCAGTTGTTGTTCCATGATCGTTGCTGGTAGTTACGACCACGTCCGCGTCCTCTGCTGTTTTGTCGCCGGTTCCCGTTGTTGAACTTATGCGGAGCTTGCTGTTTGTCTGTTGAAGCCGTAAGGACTGTTGATGAGGACGGAGTGTCTGCGGGAACAGTTCCTTTGTTGCCTTTCTTGAGTCGGGTTTCCTCGTTTAACAGCATAGACTTCGCATAGTCAAAGGATGGGAAGGGGTCTTTGTGTCTGATGACGTTGACGATGTTGTCATACTTCTCATTTAGGCCATTGAGAAGATACATCACAAGTGTGCGATCTGTTACCGGTGCGTCAAGGTTGGCTAAGAGATCGGCGATGCCTTTGAAGGTTTGACAGTATTCTTGAACTGTGCGATCGCCTATCTCTGTGGTACGTAGGTCATGGTCCAGCTGGATTACGCGAGACTCCTTGTTAATTCTGAACTGATTCTCGACGCGTATCCATATGTCACGGGCTGAGCCTCCAGTCTGAAACGTTGATTTGAATAGGGGTTGAGTCAGCGTGCCATACAGCCATAGCTTGACCAGACCGTCACGCTTCTTCCAGGCAGTGTCGTCATCGTTCGCAGGGAGGGTGGTTCCATCGATGTGGCCTAGGACGTCGAACGCTAAGCAGTGAGTGAGGAAGAGCTCACGCCAGGCGTCGTAATTGTGATCGTCATAGTCTAGAACAATGGGGATATGTGTTTTTATATTTGTGATCCCAAAGGCCCTTTCTTGATCTTGGTTTGCCATTTGAAGTGAAGAAGAAGAAAAGAAATGAAGAAGGTAAGAGAGGAAGAAGTATTGAAGACGAAGAGTAGAAAGATGAGAGAAAATTAGGTCTCAAGAGCTTTGTGCTCTGATACCATGGAATCTTATGTATTTCCCCCTCCTCATAAACGTACACGATACAATTGTTATATACATCACGTTTGAGTATCTGTTCCACTATCGTAGGGATATTCTCTAACTATCCAAGAATATAGGAGATTTAGTTGACATATTCTTATAGTGATATCAGGGGAGATAAAAGAAGTTCGAGGGTTATTTAATGTAACTTAGTGGAAAGGGTGCGTTACATGCTTTAAAGTATAGATTTGAAGAAAAGGTCTTAACTTTAATAGATTCGTTACAGGGTGTGAGTTTATGGAAAAGGGAAAAGAGAAGGCGGGGAAAATGTATGGATGTGGACCCAAATGCAGTAGCCTCATTAAGCCCAAATTCCATCATGTAAAAAGGCCTCAGTTGTCTTTACGGAATGAGGATGACCCATACAGATATGTTCCGAAAATAAATGTTAGATGATTAAGAGGTGCCACGTGGAGGTTTTTGCCCTATGCTCTATTGCTGTGGTGGAGGCCTAAGGAGGGAGGAAAGCCTCCTTTATTATTATAGATTCGTTTCTTTCTTTCTTTTACTTATTGATTCAAATAAATTCTCTTTCTTTTTAATAGTGCTGATCTGTTCTTTCCAAATGTCCCTCTTGCCGGACGCACGAGTCGTACGCTTAGATCCCACGCATGAGGCTGCTTTATTCCGATTGTCTTATGGGAGTAGCTTTTCATGTGCTTGCATAGTTCTATTTTATGCAACCGATGCTGTTATGCATAGTTCGATATTCATTTGTATATCGTTTAGTTATTCCAAGGATACAGTTTTGTTTTGTCCAATCGTCAGAAGATTTATTAATTCTCGGCCTACCGGAAAAGATTTATGGCTCTAAAAAACAAGTCTTCAGCTTCGTCCAGGAAAGACTCAACAATCGAACTAACTCGTGGTCAGCGAAACTCCTATCTAAGGGGGGTAAAGAAGTGAAAATTAAATCGATTGCTCAAGCGGTACCCTCTTAAGTCATGTCATGTTCCTATTACCACAAGGGATCACGCATAACCTAACCAGCGCAGTGTCCCGGTACTGGTGGAGTACAAAGCATAACAATAGAGGTTTACATTGGATAGCTTGAGACAAAATTTGTATCCCACTTGAATGTGGCGGCCTGGGGTTTCGAAACTTCAGAGACTTTAATCTGGCCCTCCTGGCGAAGTAGTTGTGGCGCCTCCTAAAGTTCCCACACTCGTTATTAGCCAAAGTTATGAAAGGCCGATACTATCGCCACTCAAATCCGATGAATGTCGGTACAACGCATAATCCTTCGTATGGATGGAGAAGTATATCTGTGTCGCGACCGCTACTGCAGCAAGGACTACGGAAGAGGATATGCAATGGTGTTGATACAAAGGTGTGGGAAGAACCATGGCTACCATGTAAACCAGAAAGACCTCCTGTTAGCCGAAGCAACAACTACGACCAGGACCTCAGAGTACATCATCTGATCAATCTCAGACCTGGAACCGGAACATGCTAAATGAATTTGTGAGAGCCGAAGATATCCCAAGAATCTTATCTCTACGCATAAGTAGAACTGGCAGTCCGGATTGTGTCAGCTGGGACTTAAAAAAGTCTGGGCTCTACACGGTGAAATCGGGATACGAGATGGCCCATGAGATGAGAACCAGGTCTCTGTTCCCAACAGTCGCAGAACCTAGTACCTTAACTCCCAAGAAAGCGATCTGGAAACTAAAAGCACCAAGAAAGCTCAAACACTTTTTATGGAACTCAATCTCCGGTTTTATTGCGACGGCGGAGCAACTGAAGCATCGTGTAACGCACTTGTGTCCGGTGTGGAGCGGAGACAGAATCAATCAACCACACTCTGTTTGAATGCCCACCATCCCTCCAATGCTTGGCTCTGTCTCCTATTCCAACATCTCCGGGGTATTTCCCGAGTAATTCTTTCTACGCTAACTTTGATTACCTTCTTTTTAGAGCCAGAAATCGAGGAGTGAGCGCGCAGCAATTGGAGGCATTTCCATGGATCATATGGTACATATGGAAATCAAGGAATGGTAAGGTTTTTAACAATAAAGACATATCTTCAATGGATACGATGCAAATGGCGATAAAGGAAGCCGAGAGCTGGCGTGTAGCTCAATTGGTAGCAGAGATTCTTGATATTGGGGGAGACGATCTGCCAGTAGGTGGCGATCAGATGAGACAGGGAATTGAAGCAGGGAGGTGGAAATGCCAGGTTGACGCATCTTGGATCGAAGATCAGGGCGCTACAGGCCTCGGGTTTGTGCTACTAGACGATGGAAGATCCACCCTGTTCGGGTTCAAGGGTAACACCAGCTTGGCTTCACCTCTCCATGCGGAAGCAGAAGGCATAATCTGGGCGATGCAGGAGATTCTTATAAGCGGGAGAAGAGAGATTCAAATTCTGTCGGATTGCGAACAACTTGTGAAGATCATACTAACCGATATGGAATGGCCAGCCTTAGCGCCGGAGCTAGACGAGATTAAAGCATTGTCCTCTGATTTCTCAAGCTTCTCTATATCTGCTATCCCAAGATCACAGAATGCATGTGCGGACAGACTCGCCAAAGGTGGCCGACTACGCAAGCTAAATCCCTCAGTTAGTGTCTTTGCGCCCATATGGCTAGCCCCTGAAGCTAGTCTAACGGCTGCAGAGTAGTTTTAGATTCTATTTCGATGTAAAAAAAAAAAAAAAAAACTGAATCGGTTTCCATTAGTTTAATTGATTAGCTGGTCCGTATCAACTAATAATTAAACTAATCTCCCTGAGCATATAGTCTTCTCTGGTCCGTTTCTTCTCTCTCGCGCTTTCACGAGGATTCCGATCTGTTTCAGTTAGCTCACTATCTACGATGACCGACCATCAAGACCTGACCCGGTTGGAGTGATTTGGGATAGACAATAGCCCAATAGATTGTACGCTTACTCTAGGCCCATGAGGCACCTAGAGGTTAGGCCCAATAAGGATAAGTCAACGATACTATACTATATGCTATGACTGAGTTCTTTCCTTGCTAGGCGATTATCCTATCCAAATCGGCCTAGATTTGAGAGAGCTATCATCAAACTCCATCATTTGAAGCTAAAAAAGTAAATTTCTTTTCTTTTTGCACTCTGCTACCTGGAATCCATGGATATCGCTTCTCTCTCTCTTTGCCAAGCTCAACCTTCTCCCCCGGTCATCTCCTGTTCCCTCGGTTCGGTTTCCGCAGATCAGCTCTCCCTCTCTAGCTAAATGTCGCCGCCGAAAACAGAGCTCTCCCTCGGTAATAAACTCTCTCTCTCTCTCTCTCTCTCTCTCTCTCTCTCTCTCTCTCTCTCTTTGCTTCTCAACGCTTGAATTCAAATGGGTTTGCCTTAGTTTCCTGCAATTTTGATTCAAAGTCAATTGATTTTTGACGAGTATCCTCTTCCTGGGGTTTAAGTAGCTACGTTGATGGAGATGGTTTAGTGTTTGTTTGTTTGTTTGAGATGATTCATGGTTCTTTTTGGTTTATTCATTAAGACAATATCTCTGCATTGTTTCTACTATCACAAAATCTTGGTCGTGTGATTAATTTTTGCATTGTCTAGGACGACAGTCCTCTACCACTTACTTGCTCCATTGTTGCCTGGCATTCCGTTTGAATATCACACACTGGATCTGTATCCCTGCGTGAGATGAGCTAACACCGCTTATGACAAATTTGAATCATGTTATTTCAATCTAGGATTCCAAAATAAGTTACAGCTTATCAAAGTATGCTTACTCCTAGAAGTGATTTAAAATTTGTGGTGTGTCGCTTAGAAGCATAATGTTATATATAAAACAATTAAAACTGTTCCTGGTTGGTGACTATCACATCACTTTCACGTGAGAAAAATTAACAAATTTTCTGCATATCAGTGGAAGGACTTAGATGTATGACTTTGTTTCCTAGTTTTCTTATTTAATTGTGAGCCTTTTCCCAGTTAATTGAATACAACATTGTTTCATGCAGGATTGCTTGGTGTGAGTTCTGATTTTTCAGATTACTGTCCTGGTCCAAGTCCTTCTTCAGCTGATACTGAAATCAAACCTGATCTGCAGAATCTTATTCATGATCTCATCTTACATATTCATGAAAAGGAACCAGACATTGAAAAGAGCATTTTGGTTTTCCTTCCAACATACTACTCACTTGAGCAGCAGTGGTATCAATTGGAACCATTTCGCTCGCATCTTTCGAGGTTCACATACTGCACCCAAGCATTGACACTGAGCGGGCTATGAAGATATGCAGATCCCCTCCCAAGGTTTCTCTTTAACCTTCCATGTTTCTTCTTTCTTTGCATGGACTCAACTGGAAATTTTAAGTAACTAGAGAAGACCTTAATTTGAGAGTATTTTCACATGTAGGCTGTTAAACATCTTGTGTGTTCAGGCATCCTTTTGTTGAGTATATCGGTTAATGATACCCAACCGCTTCCTATCAATCATCCCTTTGGAGATGATGCACGGGTATTTCCTGTTGGTGAATATTTCTGCAATTCTGCATGCCTTTTTGATCATGATTTTAAACATCGACACCTATGTCTTCTTTTGCAGTTTCTGGAGTATGTTGACCACTACTTTTGTGGAGAGAGCAGCAAGACCATTTCTGGTGGCCGGAGGGAGGTGGTACTCATGGCGACACTATGTGCTTTTCAGTTTTGGCAGCGTGTTTTTTAAGGTAGGTAATAAAATAGTTACGTTATATTCCCAAGGAGAATTAGCTTTTATTCTTGATGATCCTATTAGCGTTCTTCTCCTTGAAGGATAAGCATCGTGTTGAAAGCTTAAAACAGCTATTGTCAAAGGAGAAAGACAAAGATGTCAAGTTGATGCTTCCTGTGATTGAACAAGACTGGTGTGATTTCCACAATATTTCTCGGTCATCGTTCTATCATGTGTCTGAGATGTGTAAGTTTGTCACGGATTCTTTTCTGATAAGCTTTTCCATTTTACTAAATAGAAAACAATTTATATATCAAACATGCTAATTAATAGAGCCCTTTTGATTCTCCCGATTTTGTTGGAATTTTACCTGTTTTACACTAAAGCCCACTTCATCGTTTCAGACCTCAGTTCATTAGTTCTTCTGATTCTCTACCATGCTGTGTTGAATTTGATCACACATGCTGTGTTGAATGCCTCGATCGTTTCCTCTTTTTTTTTTTTTTTTTATTAAAGCACTGGCGCTTACATGCATGCATGCTTACAGCACACATTGATCTTTTACTGTTTCTATTTTGCCGTAGATAAGAACATCTGATAATAATGGCCATGATGGAGCAATCGAACCTGAGGATTACTACGCTGACAATGGAGAGGCCCCCAGTCTGCGTATATTTTCTTAATTGGACTTTGCAACCGAGGTGACCAATGCCTGTTCTCTCATACTCTTCAGTCAACAAGACCACTTCATCTTCTTCAGAGACGCTTTTCTGTGGTGGTGATATTCGTCAATTGGGGACACAAGAATCTTCTGGGGTCTCAGTCATCCTTACGAAAAGCAGGAGAGGAGAATGAAGTGACATGCGTGCTGTGGTTCCTAAACCCAGACAGCTACGGCGAAACTCCTGATAAACAGAAAGCAGTTGTGTAGAATTTCTTCGAGTACATGGCAATCAGAATACTCGGCGATGGTCTTTACGATATCCGAATAGTTCTGACTATGGACAACATCATATTCGCAAACTTGCAGGTACATATATATATATATATTTGTCTTGTTAGCTTTCAGGTTCTCCATTGTCTTGTTTGTGTCTACTCTGATACATTTTTTTATTGTTTTCATAAGGTTGAGAAGCTAGCCAGAGAGAGCTTCTTCTTCCTTGGAGAGTCCTTCCCGCACAATTCAGTGAGCTTCGGTGAATTCTCAGACACATTCACACCATGCAGAAGCCTATGCTAGTCTCTAGACCAGTCTCCTACGTCTTTGATCTCCATCCTCCTACTGACACCCAGTTTGGTGAATACACCCTGCTGGCCTTCACAAAATCTCTTCACAACCAATGACCTTATCGTCGTGTTAGAAATGGTATCTACTTTTTTTTTTTTTCGGTCTCTGTCGTCTACTATTAACCTATAGCCCTCTTTACCCATTTTTAGATGGCTTTACTTTTGTGAATCTCGAAAATGAAACTTGCTAAGACTATCAAATGTTTGCTCTGTGTCCTGAAATGATTTTGCTTTGATCCATGTTGCCTGCCTTAGATAGTTAGATTGATCAAGTCAGCTTTCGTTTACTTTGTCTTGCTTGTAAACGAATGGTTTAATAGGAGATATATACATCATCATTTCACATAAAACATAGAGAGTGGCATTTTGACCATCATGAGCCAAAACTCTCCTAGTCATTCATTAGTAGCTGGAGCCTAGTTCTTGTACAGATAATAATAATACGTTTACGCTTATTTTATGTCTATCTAATGTCAAAATTGTAGATTCATGTTTTTCTTATTCATATCATTATCATCATCCATTGGTTTACCCTCCCCCCCCCTCCCCCCCCCACATTTTCTCATAAATCTCCTCTTCGTTTCAACCCTAGCATGTGAGCTCAATATGGAGGCTTTTTTAACGATCTCTTCTATTTCTACCAGGAATCTTATATAGATGTTTTTGTTTTATACGAACCAAACTCATAACAAACCTTGCCGCCATTATATCATAGCAGGAGATATGTACGGCACATCAAAATGTGGTTAGGCCATGGATTTGGGCTAACATTATATAAAAATAACCAAGTGGGCTCGATCATTTTCAATGCGAAACACATCAAATATTTAATGTGAATTCAACCGGTTAAGATAACGATATTGTAACCGGTCCTTTATTATTTTTCGGATATCTGTTTTTCCGAATATCCGTATCTCTCCGAAGTAAAGCAAATAGCAAAATCAGGTATCCGTAATATACGAAGCAAATCACAAATACCTTCAAAAACATATCTGATCTGTGCCCAAGCCTATATACATCATCACTCATTACTGTTTTTATCATTTCACATAAAACATAGAGAGTGGCATTTTGACCATCATGAGCCAAAACTCTCCTAGTCATTCATTAGTAGCTGGAGCCTAGTTCTTGTGTACAGATAATAATATTACACTAGATTTTGATCCGCGCTTTGAAATCGCGGAATAACATTTTAGTTAAATTTTTTATTTAAAAGTTATTAATTTTTCTGATCTGAATTTTAATATTTGAGTTTAAGATATTTAACTGAGAATAATTTATTTTAACATATCATAGTGATGGACATTCGGAATTTAGGTTCATATCTTTATTCAGTTTTCAAGTTATTGGAGTTGGGGTGTTAAGACCCATTTATGAACCATAACTTTTCGAATCAGATCGATTCGGGTGATGTTGAGTTCGAGTCAGATTTTAATTTTTTCATAAAACCCGAAGTGAACCGAATTAGAAATAGTTTGGCTTTATTTTGTGTTTATTTGGGTTTAAAGCCAAAAATTTCAAAATTCCAAAAAATCTGAGTTAAACCTAAAAAACAGATAATTCATGTAATTTGGGGTTTTAGATAATTTTATTATAAAATTATATTATATATATATAAATTAATACTATTATGTTGATTTTCAGTTTGGTTTTAGCTCTTTGGGTTTAGAGAAGTAGAAACCATTCAGATTTTTGTATATTTTTATCCGGTTTTAGTTCCGGTTTTTTTAGTTTGTTTTTCAGATATTGGATAATATGTCCATGACTACCGTCAAATTAGTTTTTTTTTTACCTATATGTTAATATCTATCTTACTAAAAGATAATCACTCATGATTTTCCTAAGAATACCTTATAATATTACTTTTGTACTATTTAATTTCGTTTAAAAGGATATTTGGTCTTTCACTAAATATATTTTTATCATTTGTAAACTGATTCAATAAATCATTTATGGATTAAATATCATACTTAACTTGCTATATCCAAGGGATGTACATAACAAATGAACATCATATACTGTGAAAAACATTTTGCAGTATATACACTTTTTCAATAATAATTACTGAACATAATATTTCTTTAATAGCCTAAAATGGTAACATATCCGACATTAAATAGTATAGATATCTATATAATCGAACTTAATTTCATTTAACGCCATTATAGTTTTGTAGTTGTAGGTGTTTTAGACATCAATTTTTCTTTTTAAAGCATTTTTCAAAACAATTATGTTTTGCTTTTAAAAAGTAAAACTACAGCAAAAAAGGAAAAGAAAATGAAATATGTTAGCTTTCAAAATAATTTTTTACAGCTTTTATTAAGTGTTTTGAAAATAAATCGACAATAAAAAAAAGTCAAGCCAAAGAAAAAAGCTCACAGAGCTTATTTTCTAAAACAAAACTAAAATCTAAAGCTATAACACCAACCAATCAATCCCATAACAACAACTTTTTTTTACATCCCCTTGATTTTGCTAAGTAGTTTATTTCCAAAACTAAAAATTATAAAATATGTTTATAATATTAACAAAATTATAAGAAAGAATCAACAATTATAGCATCAACACAATTACAACAACAAATTTTTTTTACATCCCCTTGATTTTGCTAAGTATTTACAGGAGTACCTACGAAACAATCTTCTCCTATTTTCCAACTGTGAAATTTTATTTTATTAAACAAAACACTGGTAAATTATAATATTATGTATTTTCAAATAATTGGTATATGATTACATGTATATGTGTGTCAAACTTTTTTTTCCAACATGTGTGTCAAAAATCTATGTTTGTAAATTATACCATATAGATTTTAATCTCGGGGTCTGATTGAGTGTATTTTTATTTTGGACAATTTAATTCAGAATAGTTTAAATACTTGATGGTTTATTATATACAATCATAATTTTTTTTATCATTTTGCTGATTAAGTATGCTATTGCAATATTTTTAATTGTGTATACACTATTACATTTACAAAAAAAAATTATATGAGAATCTATCATCAGAAAACCTTTTAATGTTCACAGAGATAAAAGAAACAAAACTTGGAGACAATATATAGAAGGAATGGGCCTCAGCGATTTTGAATACCAATCATTAGTCATTAACAATAGTTGGATTTACAATAAATATTAGAATTACTCAAATAAGTTAAATAAGTTACTGACCTTATTGGTCTAGATTATTTGTCTAATCAACTCTAAAATTATGGGTCAAACGATGAGTTTTGAGATAATTGATAAGTCTTAAGCTTAACTATTTTTCCATAATATTTGTCTATGATATTGTTAATACGGAATCAAATCTTTTAAAAAATTATTTGTTTAGATTGTATGAACAGTAAGGTAAGATTTTGGGTGAAACTAATGTTGATTTGGTAATATATATATCTTATTATATAAAGTTTGGTTCTTCAAAGTTGATATTTAATATAATTGCGATATGTGTCAATTAATTTATTAAGATTGTGACATGTGTCAAAAATATGTTACAATTCTCTTTTATTAGAATTTAAAAAAAAATAAAAAAAGAAAATCATTATTACATTTTTTGGGACACTAAAAAAGGAAAATTATTACAAAAATATAGTTTATTATTCTTTTTAGGAGTTAATAAAAGAAAAATTACTATTACATAGAATAATTTTTTAAAAATATTTGATAGTAAATTTAATTTTTGAAAATTCTATAAACAAAGAATAATTGTAGAAGCTATTTGAAAGTATTTTTTTTCTTTTTAAAATATTTTGTATATTTTTCATTTTAAAGATACTAAAGAATGATATTATACTAGAAAATATTAATTTTTTTTGAAAAAAAAATAAATAAAAACGAATTATAAAATCGTACAAGTACAAGAAATTATTTAATAAAAATCAAATAGAAAAACTAACTATAAAATGAGTGATATTCCTTTTTTATAACCTAAAAAAATAAAAATTTAAAAGTACTCTTATTATTTTCATATAAATAACTAACTTTCCTTTTTAACAGATAAATGTATGCTACAAAAATATAAACCAAAATAAATATTATTTTCACATCTATATTTAGGTTTATGCTTCCTCATATTATTTTCACAAAAATAGTATTGACAAGAAAAATATTATCTGAGTATTTTCTTTTAATTTCTTTAAACAATTCAATTTTTTATCATCCTTATTACATCTTATGATGCTAACACAAGTTTTTTCTTAATTACGATGTTTTTATCATACATACGTATGTGTAAATATGAGGAATATATGTTTGTATGTATAAGACACAATATATAATTAACTAAACATATTTTTTTATTGAAAATATAGTAGTTGTATAAAAATCTTAAAAAACAAAAACGAATTATAGTTGGAATTTTCCTTTAAAAAAAATTTAAAGTAACTTATTTCTTATAAATAACTACTTTTTCTTTTTAATAGATAATTTTGTGTTAAAAAATTATAAACCAAAATTAACTTCAAATATTTCACACGATATGATTGTGAATTTTGTACCAAAAAAAAAACATTGTGTATGTATTAATAAAAATTTATCATTACGTGAAAATAATTTTTTTTCCTTAAATCCTAAATAAAAGATGTATGAAAAATAAATTTTTCCTCTTTTAATCTTAACCAAATAAGATTTGTTTTTCCTTTTAAATCATGACCAAATAGAATTGTAAAAGTAATTTTTACTTTTAAAATTTAATGATAAATATGATACTGAAAATATTTAATTAAAAATATTAGTAATGTTGAGAAAACGAATTTTGAAAATAATATGATACTGAAAATATTTAATGAAAAATATTAGTGATATTGAGAAAATAAATTTTGAAAATAACAACTTTTAAAAATAGTTATTATTTGCCGGAAATAATTATTTGATAGTATTTTTATTTTATAAATCCTAGAAAATTAATTATAAAATATTATGTAATTTTAATTTTATTTTCTAACACCCTAAAACTGTAATAAAATATTTGATAGTTCTTTTCCTTAAAAAAGAAAATCTTAAACAAAAGAGATTTGTATCATATTTTTTAATTCCTAACCAAAAGAGAATTGTAAGAAGTTATTTGATAGTATAGAAAATTTGATGATGAATATGATACTAAATATTAGTTAATTGAAAATGAATTGTAAAAATAGTATTGATATGAACTGTAAAAATCATAATTTAAAATTATTTATAGTAACTAGAAATAATGACTTGGTTGCAATAAGATTTTTCTGAAATTCTAAACAGAAGATAATTGTAAAAGTTTATATGATAATACTTTTCCTTTTCTATAATCCTAAACAAAAATATAAAAATATATTTGATAGTTTTTCTTTTTTTTTAATTGTAAATAAAAACGAGATTTATAAAATATATTTTTTCTTTTTTTTAAAAATCTTAACAAAAGTAAACATACATATTTAATAGTATTTTTAAAAATGAATTTGATGACAAGCATGATGCTAAAGCTATTAAATTAAAAAAAAATATAAACTTAGGATGTTGTCGTGATTGGTATTTATGTGTTTGGTTATACGAAAATCAAACACATGTTTGATATATATATTTTCATGTTTGCTCATAAAAATTGATTATTATTATTGTCACCATACATATGTTTAGTCAAAAACAAATCAAGCTTCATCATTATCTTATTACATTTTTTTTATTTTTACTATGTAGTAGTTTATAATTTATTTTAATTGAAATGTTATTATGAAAATATATCATTAATAAAAAATGAATCAAGAAAATTATTTAACATCAGATAAGTTTAATAAAACATTAAATTAGTACATAAGAAAGTGTATAATGTTGTCATTGCTTCTTGGTCTTATTTAACTTCTAAATTCCTTTTTATTTCATTATAATTATTATTTCAGGTTGGATCCGGTTTAAATTTTTACGTTTGGATGTTTTTTCTAACTCTAACAAATACTAAGTGAAACTATTGTGTGAAAACGAGTTTTTAACTATAAAATAAATTTCAAATAACATATGTAAAAACAATTTTAAAACAATAATAATAATTTTTAAATATTTTTATTAAATTAAAATATCAAGTAAAGCCCGTTACAACGCACGGGCCCAAATCTAGTATTTATATACTTTTAAGATTTGAAGTATGTTTTGTTAAATGCTCTATATAATGATGTTTACACTCTTTAATGTTGTTTAAAAATTTCTAACCACATTATAAATCTGTATTAATGTGTGCTAAAATCTCTTTCATGGTACATAGACATCAGTATAGTTTTTATAAATTTAATTTAATAAATTCTATATACTGCAATAAAATATATATTCTCTAGATAAACAGACACAATATACATTTCAAACCTCTTTGACCATCATCATATGTATATCATCATATGTATGTTAAGGATGCAAGTATGCAATAAAAAAATTGCCAAATTTTTTTTCAAAATCTGAAGGTTAACCCCTACAAAATTGAGTTTTTCGGTAAATGCACTATACAATTAAGTTTACACTCTTTAATATTGTTTAAAAATTTCTAACAACATTATAAACTTGTATTAATGTATACTAAATTCTCTTTCTTGGTACATAGACATCAACATAGTTTCTAAGAATTTAACTTAATAAATTTTATATACTACTTAAATTAGTGGACTAAACACTATAAAATATACATTCTCTAGAGAAACGGACACAATATACATTTCAAACCTCTTTGATTATTATCATATATCGGTTAAGAATGCAAATATGCGGACGCGTTGACGAGTAATCGGCCGTGTATGCGGTGAACGGACCATGACCGTGGCAAGTAGGACCTAATCGGGTGCTCAACACGGCAGGGCGAGTAGTTCCGGCTTTGTCCGTATAATTACAAAACGCAGGCGCATATATACAAAGCGTTCTGTTTAATTAAACCCAATAATTTTACAATTCAAAACTAACATATCCCAAACGTTTAATTTTTTTCATTACATATTCTAATCAAAAGAATAGATCACGAAATCAAAATAAATTTGGAAAGTGGAGACGAAATGAAGAAGCTGTTGGAAAGAGATGGTGTCGAGAAAGTTACAGGTCAAAACAAAGGAAAGTGATGAAAATGAAAAAGACCGTTTTATCATTTAATAAAAGGAAACCCAAAAAATAATACAGACAAATACCAGCGTCCGCACGGTCATGGTCTAGGTTTATTTTGAAGCAAAGGTTGGAGTAAAACATAAAAAAATAAAAAAACTTTTAAATCTAAACAAATTGATCATCAGCCCTTCATTAAGATAGAGATAAGCCTTAGATTTGCATCGACCATCATATTAGCAGTTTCCAAAGCATCGTCGAGTCTCCCAGCCTTTAGATAGGCATTGATCAGTTCTTCAAATGTGGATATTTTGTAAGCGGATGGATCATGCTTGTTCAACAATTCAGCCAAGATCAACTTTGCTTGTGACAAAGTATTCTCTTCTTCACAACACCTAGTGAGGACGTTGGAGTAAGGTGCATGATTGAATTTGCACATAATCAAATCTTGCATCTGTCTCACTTTTTCGAATCTTTCGATGGTTGCCATCATGTGCGAGCAATAAAACACATTCCTTTTCCTTTCTGGATGATTTTTAACCAATGACCAAGCTTCAGTTTCCTTACCGTACTTAAACAAGACATCCAAGAGTGGTCTCTTGGAAGCATCTTCAATCTTACCACTGGTTTCTGCTACCAAACAAGTGTAAATCTCCATTGCTTTATCCTCTTCACCTTTACTGAAATGATACTCAATGAGAGAAACCTTTACCGCGGTTTTGGTTACCGTTGCATAACCACCGTTGTTGTTGTTGTTGTTGCCACTAATAAGCTCCTCACAACAAAGTGCCCAGGCTTTGTCAAAATCTTTCTGATCCAAGAGTATAGAGTCGTACTTGTATGCATCATTTAAAGAGAAGATATCTTTAACGAGATCCAGAGCTTCGTCCATGTACCCGGAAAGGTACAAAGCTTTGGTCAAGATGCGGTACGTTTGGTAATCAAGAGCATAAGCATCATCGCCGCGGATGTGGTGATGAAACTGAAGAGCTAAATTGGCATGACCGTCGTCGCAGAGAGCTTTGACGATGTGATTGCAACAATCGACGCTGAGACTGATGTTGGATTGGTTGAAAAAGTAATGGAAGAGATGGTAGGCGTCTGTGTAACGCTTGGCCTCGCACAAGGCTGCAATGATAAGGTCACAAGTAGCGGTTGTGGTTGCGGTGCGAGTAGTGGTGAAAGCGGTGAAGCGTGCGTACTCCATGGCGGTGTCTAGATCAGAGAGATTGTGGATCAAGAATCTCACCGTGGAGTATAGATGGCTCTCATCGAAATATTGATTCTTGGGCGGCTCCTCCTCCGGTGAGATGATGACATCTCCTCCTCCGAGGATGATGGGGTAAGGAAGAAGGTTTGAGACAAGACACTTGTTTAGTTCGGAAAGTTTTGCTTCCTCTTTCTCTTTCCCGACGGATGTATGTTTCATCCATAAGGACCATAACACCCTAGCGCTGCGGATCAGACAGAGGCAATCGAGGTTGTGATAGAGTTTGCAACCTTCGAAATCAGTCCTTATCACCAGCTTTAAGACGTCACGGTTACGATCTGCCTGATACAAGTCTGGGATTATAAGCTCAAATATAGCAGCTTTGGTTGCCATGCGACTTCTTTCAACAACAGGTGAGCGTACGTACTCCAAAGCATTGTCTAGTTCTGAGTTACCGAGCAAGGATTTCACCGTCGAGTATAGATGCTTCTCATGCTCATATTGACGCAACGCAGCAGCAGTAGACATGGAGGAGAAGTGACGACAATTTAAGATAGAGGAAGACGACTTTTGGAGAGTGCGGCAAAGTAACATCATCATCATCGAGGCTCCGAGGAGAAACAGAGTTGCGTAAATATACTCTTATTTTATTTTATGAATCTCATGCATGGAAATACGACGTGTGAAAAGAAGGAATAATACAGTTAGAATATATATATAAATATTATTGAACGACAACTTTTGCTTCAAGCCCAAGGGTGAGAAAGAATCTTCTCCCATTAGATTTCGGCCGAATTACGAATCGCCCTCTTACTTTGTTCCCACGCCAAGGTAAAAATAAAAGTTTTTGAGTTTGTATTATTTTTCTTTCTCTTTTTTTTTTTGTCTAAGTTTTCTCTTTACCAAGTTATTCTTTCCATTTTCTTTCAATATCATATAGTAAGTAATTTAGAAATGCTCAAGAGTTTTTCCGCAGTCTTTCTAAAGCACAATTTGTTCCCAGTCATGATTTATCAAAATCATTTTTTTTTTTTACAGAAACACTTTTTTTTCTCTGTTTCTTTCATTCGGGTTGTAAAAACTAAAAAACAAAATAGGTAAAGCATTTATATTTGAATTTAGAAATTTAAATGTAAATCATTACACATCTTTTTAAACCTACAGTCAAAATCTTATTTCAAAAATATTCACAGCCACAACAATTAAAAAAAAAAAATCTATAATTTTAATTCCACAACTCTATATCTTCCGACTATATTATAAAAAAAAATCAGTTGGAAATAGAAATGATTAAAGATGACTTTTATGATTTTATTCTTTTTATGATTATTTTTTGGTGGGAAAGGAAAGAATATATATACTATTGAATCACAAAATCTTTCCTCGACTTTGCTTCCACTCCAAGGTAATATAAGATCTCCCATACGTGAAAATATTATTGAAATAGCAAACAGTCCGTTCGTTATAAATCAATCTTTCTACTTAGAATACAAATCTTCTGAAAACGAAAACTAGAAGAGCCATGTTCCTCGGCCGCGGCATTAACCTTATGGTTGGTCTCTCAAAGTCATTATTATCATTATCAAATAGTCGTAACATGTCCACCACCTACGTCGCCGCAGCCACCGTGGCTCGCTACCCACTGGGGAAAGACCTCTCCTGGATTACCACGATCAGGGATCTAAACCCAGCGGCACTCTCAATTGGGCGTCCGGTTTCTCTGCTATACAGAGTCTTGACTATGATTGAGCTATCAAATGTCGACGGAGCCGTTGAGTTGGTTCGTCTCTATGTCTCGAAAGATGATCGTCCTCGCCACGACACCATCCTCATATGCAACGCCGTGATCGGAGCCATGTGCCAAGCGAAACGTTTCAGAGACGGCATCACTCTGTTCCATTACTTCTTCAACGCGAAAAACATCGTCCCTAACATCATCTCATTCAACCACGTGATCAAAGCCTTTTGTGAGCTAGGCCGTGTCGACGACGCCCTTCAACTGTACCGCCACGCTGTTCCGTTCGGTCCCGACAAAGAGACGTTTAGGCTTTTGACTCAAGCCTTGGCCGACGCGTATGGTTACCGGGAAGCTTCATCCGTGAGATTATGTATATGCTCAACTAATGAGTGGACGCCCATGCTCGTTGAGATTCGTGCGCGCTTGGATCAGATGGATGCTGAGGATGCTGATGATTACTTTCACAAGAGTAGGCTGATATACGATGATGATTCCGATTCGCCGGGAGTTTTCGCATCGATTGCTACGATATTCGTGGAATATTGGCTCAAACATGGCAATGAAAAGAAAGCTATGGAGTGCTATAGCTCTATCCGTACTTGGGTAAGCGTAAGTGCCACCACTGGGAACACCCTTTTGAGGATTTTCCTAGCAAATGGCAACAGTGAACTAAAGGCTCATACCTTGTTCGAAAACATGTTGAAGAAACCCAAACGTTTTGATTCAGACACCATTAACATAATGGTGGACTACTGGTTCGAGCTTGACGAGTTTAACAAGGCCATGGAGACATTCAACGAGTCACAACAACAGGGAAGAAAGAGAATGGTTGGGTGTTATAGTAACATGATCGCTAGGCTTTGCGAGCGTGGGATGATGTGGGAGGCTGAAGGTTTGTTTGAGGACATGTGTTCAGACAAAGACTTGTCTCCTCCTCCTGATGTGTCTACATTCAGATCCATGGTCAATGGATATGTTCGCTCGGGAAGAGTTGATGATGCCATCAAAATCTCGAACAAATTAGCAATTTTGAAACTGCGCAAGGTTTCCATTTACGAGGACTGATGTGTCTTTAATTCCCTATGAGTGACTTCTTGTCGCTTTGCTTATTACCTTGCTGGAGCTTTTAGCTGTCTATTGCTCTCATCATGCTTATTGTACCAATCTATATCAATAATAATTTAATTACTTTAGGTTCTATATCGACTTATATATTTTCAAGGAGCCGAAACATGTTTGTTTGATAAATTAATTAATCTTATATATATGTGAACCACTCGCTTAAGAAATCAATTTTAAGCAAATATTTAATTATATAATATTAAGACTTAAGAGTACTCTTTACTGTTCCGAAAGTGAAGAACCAATATAGTAAATTCTTAATTACATAAAGTCTAAATATTGATTACATTTAAAGAAACATCACTGAAATAGTAAATTTATGTCTACGGAATGATATTTCAATGTTGAATGGTTAATGCTGAGCATTGGTCCTATTTTCTTCACAAACTCCACCGTTCATCCTATCCTCTTCATTTGGTCGTTGATAGTTTTTGGTGTGATATTCCTCATCACAATTGCTGGAATTATGTCTTTCTTGCTGTTTCACAATAACGAATCCTAACGTTGGAGAACTAATATGAAACATGATCATATATGATGAACACTAACAGAGGATAAAAGTATTTGCCTAAACTCACAAGCTTTCAGAAAAAACTAACTTGAGGCTAATACATCTCTTGTTGACAGGGACATCACAACATTTCACATGTTCATTAATAAACATGATATGCACCTGTAGATTATTAAAAAATAATGGAACGTATTGCTATAAACAATATGAAGTTGTATTAATAATACTCAAAAACCATTGGTTATAACTATACGCAGTTGTATCAAATAAAAATATGCAGCCTTGTATTAAAACCGTAGGTTAGAAATCAATACTAACATTTTAATGAATGAACTATACTAAAACATTTTGTTTTTTTTTTCTCACGTAACGTTGATGACATGTGAAACAAATGATATAAAATCAAGCAAATACAAAGTATAACATACTGAGCGTCAGCTTATAAACATCAACAAGATCATTGATCAAATGACTTTTTTTATTAGGAACAAAGCCAAATCAGTATTGTCAACTAAGCTCCTAATCTTATATTATGTATAAATTCACTCTTACAAACCATGAATTGATAATAAACATCATTCGAAAAAGGATTGGATATAAACTATATATATATATATATATATATATATATATATATATATATATATCTATTAGCTTACAATCGCTAGAGCTTCGTGTTGATAATGTGTTTTAACTAAAGAAGAGAAAAGAAGAGAAGAGAAGAATTTATGTGTCTTATTTCATCAATAATAAACTCCTTATATGTAGATACAATACGAAGGTTTAACTTGAAAACCAAAGCTCAAACTGGTAATCATTCAAGAAATAAGAGAATAAGAAGAAAATGAATGATGAAGAATAAAACAAAATGAAATTTTGTTCCTTTCCTAATTTGATAAGAACTAAATGTAGTCTATTATTCCTTAAATATGAAAGAATGTTAAGAAATCATAAATAATAAATATTCTTTATAAATGGTGTAAATTGAAAAGAATGATAAGCAATAGATTATTTTCACTCATTCCTTTGGTTACCGTTTAGATACCAAGTACAATTCAAATTTGGTGAGCAAAACTTTCTATAAACGACATCACAATATTTATAACAAAAAATACATTTGATAGAAGTTGTAAGATTCTTTTTTTGTTTGTTCACATGTGAAAAAATAGGAAACGTATGTTTGTTTATTTTTTATTTGTATAGTAGGTGTTTGTCGGAAATCTCGCGGAGAATAATATTATACTTATGTTTGCAATGTTATAATTATTGAATAATAAATATAAATATTAAAATTTGAATTATGTTTGTTTATTTTTTATTTGTATAGTAGGTGTTTGTCGGAAATCTCGCGGAGAATAATATTATACTTATGTTTGCAATGTTATAATTATTGAATAATAAATATAAATATTAAAATTTGAATTATGTTTGTTTATTTTTTATTTGTATAGTAGGTGTTTGTCGGAAATCTCGCGGAGAATAATATTATACTTATGTTTGCAATGTTATAATTATTGAATAATAAATATAAATATTAAAATTTGAAAATTTAGCCACAAATAATTTGATAATCAAAAATTTCAACATATATTTTTAGAAGAATTGTGAAATTTAAGTAATTCAAAAACATAAATCTAAGTCACTAAATTTTTTTTTTTCCGTGCATGAAAGAAATATTATAATTAGTTCAGGTAAGTGGTTGTAGAATTTAACTTTTTTTTTCGTTTAATATGTGAAAAATGTATATACTCTAGCTTACTGAGCGAAAAAAAGAAAGTGTCTTATTGCATAGCTCAAAAATTATGGTTGGAGGCTCTTTTATGTGTTCTTTTCAAAATATATTTTTTCTTATTTTAAATTTATTTTAAATATAACAAAAAGTTGCTCTTTTATGTGTTCTTTTCAAAATATATGTCAAAAAACATTTTTGATATGATTGAGAATAATAACATCTTTCAGATATTAATAAAATATTAAAATCTAAAATTTGCAGATAATTTAATGTAGAATTACTTTTCATTTTAGAAATCATAAAAATAAATAAAATCTAAAATTATTACATATTGAAATTTTAACGATTTTTAAGATTTCACTTATGAATGTACATGTAACCAAAAATATCTTACATAATTCTTTTTAAATATATAATAAAAAGTGTGATGTGATAATATATGATTTATAAATCATTACAAATATACATTTGTAAAATTATAATATATTTATAACCATTTTACTAACAATTATTTATAATTTTTATATTTTTTATCAGTTTTTGTCCTTTAATCTAAAACAGATTTTGTACTTTAATCTAAAAGTGTGAAGTGTATTTATAGATTTTGTACTTAATAATATTTATATATATATATATATATATATATATATATATATTATAACTGTATTATTACAATACATCATTAAAAACAGATTTTGTACTTTAATCTAAAAGTTGAAAGATATTTGATTTTAGATTTGATAAAAACAAATAAAATATAAAATCCATCAAATTATAACAGTCTTTATGATTTCACCTATAATCGTAGTAACCAAAAGCCACTTAAATGACTAATGTTTAATATATAATAAGAATAGTGAAATAATTAGTTATGATCTATATAAATAATTATAAATAAACACTTATACAACAATACATAAGTTTAGAAGCATTTACAACTGATTTTATAACATTTTATGTCTTATAAATGAATTTATAAACTTTTATAAATGATTTATAAACTCTAATAAAATGAGTTTGTAAGCTAGAATAAAACATGTTCTTAAATAATTTATATAAAAATAAACAAATTAATTAAAATATTCTATATTCTACAATGAGTTTCCATAAATTGTTATATTACTTGTATTATTTGGTAAGTTGTATTAATGGGTTATATGGTTAATTTATTTTTTATTTAATTTAAATAAATAGTTAATAAAAGTTTTCAACCAATCAAATTATAATGATCTCTTAAAATATTTGTCTTGTTGCTTTCTGGTTCTCTCCATTGTTTTGCTTGTCGTCTACTCCATTAAATTTTTTTTTTTTCTTTTTTGGAAAGGTTGAGAAGCTAGCCAGAGACAGCTTCTTCTTTCTTGGAGAGGAGAGTCCTTCCCGCACAATTCAGTGAGCTTCGGTGAATTCTCAGACACAGTCACCATGCAGAAGCCTATGCTAGTCTCTAGACCAGTCTCCTATGCCTTTGATCTCCATCCTCCGACTGACACCCAGTTTGGTGAATACACCCTGGCCTTCACAAAATCTCTTCACAACCAATGACCTTATCGTCGTGTTAGAAATGGAATCTACTTTTGTCTCTGTCGTCTATTAACCTATAACCCTCTTCAGCCATTTTTAATTAGATGGCTTTACTTTTGTTAATCTCGAAAATGAAACTTGCTAAGACTATCAACTCCCACTAGAGTAGAGATAATGGTTGCTCTGTGTCCTGAAATGATTTTGCTTTGATCCATGTTGCATGCCTTAGATAGTTAGATTGATCAAGTCAGCTTTCGTTTACTTTGTCTTGCTTGTAAACGAATGGTTCAATAGGAGATATATACATCATCACTCATTACCGTTTTTTATCATTTCACATAAAACATAGAGAGTGGCATTTTGACCATCATGAGCCAAAACTCTCCTAGTCATTCATTAGTAGCTGGAGCCTAGTTCTTGTACAGATAATAATAATACGTTTATGCTTATTTTATGTCTATCTAATGTCAAAATTGTAGATTCATGTTTTTCTTATTCATATCATTATCATCATCCATTGGTTTACCCCTCATTTTCTCATAAATTTCCTCTTCGTTTCAACCCTAGCATGTGAGCTCAATATGGAGGTTTTTTTAACGATCTCTTCTATTTCTACCAGGAATCTTATATAGATGTTTTTGTTTTATACGAACCAAACTCATAACAAACCTTGCCGCCATTATATCATAGCAGGAGATATGTACGGCACATCAAAATGTGGTTAGGCCATGGATTTGGGCTAACATTATATAAAAATAACTAAGTGGGCTCGATCATTTTCAATGCGAAACACATCAAATATTTAATGTGAATCAACCGGTTAAGATAACGATATTGTAACCGGTCCTTTTTCGAAATTGAATGAATTGATTCGGACCTCCCATGTCTTATTTAGCTATAATTGTGAAACTAACTCCACGTTCCAAAATGTTCTTAAATAATCTAAAGTTCCCCTCTTGCTTCAAGAGAAACAATAATCAAATCCAATAATTCACAGCATTAAATGATTTTAAGGGATCCAAAACCAAGCTTAAAGAATTACCAATCCAAGTGATCTTTTTTCATGGTGTTTTTTAACTTTCATTATTATTATTGCTTCTCACCTTTCTATTGCTTCATATGCAACCCTCTTCAGATTAGCCTCTTTCTTTTTTCACTAATTCTATTGGTATCCCAATAATACCCATCCTCAAGATACATAATCTTTATCTTTTGATCAGCGTCTGTTGAAGTTTTATCTTGAGAGAACATGTCATATGTACTACTAGTTCAAAGATGAACTCACTGTGTGCTGTTTGAACAGCAGGCGCCTATAAAATAAAAGAATTACCAGTTTCAATACAAATACGTACATTTGCTCTTCATTATTACAGAAGATAGATTTGGTTTGTACCTTGAGCAAGTCGTTCGTCTCGCCTAGCTTGGCCTCAAAACTCATCATATGAAAAGTCTTTTCTCTTCGGACACCAGTTTGAGGGTTTAGTATGGCAAAAGAAAAGAGACAAGATAATCGTGGAAATAAAATTGAACCTTATTAAATCATCTATAATTAGTGGCCTCACGCACGTCCTCTAATGCATAATCATGCAAATGATTGGGGATCATATGAGCTAAAACGTGCGCCCGGCCCAACTCACATTCCTTATTCTCATCTATAATTTTGGACTTTTAAACTTAGTCGCTAAAACCCTATATAACTCTCATTGCACAACATCTCGTTCGTCAACAGAACACATTTATACAACTATAATACAGTTGAAAGTTGCTTCTCTCGTAAGTTAAAAACTAGAAAAAATGGCCCTACATTGTTCGTTTTTCTTCATTCCATGCATGCTGCTTCTCTCGTCCCTGGTCGCCGCCAGAGCAGCCACAATCACCGACGGACAGGCCCGTCCCTGCATTAAAGCAGGTGAAGCAATGGCTTTAAGCCACATATTAAAAAAATAAAATATATGCCACATTTTCCAATTTTAGTTGCAGGTCAAATTGTTTCATAGGAGAAGTTAGTGATCTTCTTTCCTCTGGTTCGATTTACACCACAACTCTCTTTGTTATAATTGTTTTGGCAATTTACTATAAGGGCCACATTATTTTTGACATGCTTTAAGCCTCAAAAATGTTTGGGACGGCACTGCCGACGGAGAACTACTTTCTTCCATGATCGGAGTTCAAGATCTCATCTACTGTAAACAATGATCCAAGCTTACCCCTCTCCAAGGTAATTTTCATCGTACATATACAATATATAATTGATTGTGGCTCTGTTCGTTTCTCTGACGCTATATAATTATAATAATGAACGCAGCTTCATAAGAAGATAAGTAAAGTTACATATGTTAAATTTTGCTTTTTAAAAAGTTAATTACGAATTTTAAAAAGTAGATTTTAAAGTGGCTCGAACACACACGATTATAAAGAACTTGCTCTCTTTATTGAATGCTTCAGAAAATATGCTCAAAACTAAAACACTCCTCTATCGTTATATCAATACCACAACTCGGTATGTATATATATATTAGAGTAGATTTCCTTTTCCTAATAGTTATAGATAACTCCTAATGCTACTAGGTATATATTAAAGCTTGTCTTATCCTTATCCAACTTGATAAAGGATATCTTGAGCTTCAAGCTATCAAAGCTTACCCAACATTCTCCTTCTTGAGCTTTGAATCCTTCTTAGACAAGTCTTAAACTCCTATCAAGTCTCTCATCTCAACGAACATGATTCTTGCCAAAGCTTTCGTGAGGATGTCGGCCTTTTGTAATGTTCCTGGTACATGCTCGACGTCGACGAGCTCTCTTTCAATGCATTCTCGAATGAAATGGTACCGTTTATGTATGTGCTTGCTCTTGCCGTGAAAAACAGGGTTCTTAGTAAGCTCTATAGCCGACTTGCTATCAATCTTGATGAGAACTCTTTCTACCTTCCAACCCGTGATCTCGCTTAGAAGGTCTTGAAGCCATATGGCCTGGCGTGCTGCTTCAGTTGAGCCATAAACTCTGCCTCGCACGATGAGAGTGCAACTGTGTTCTGTTTCTGTGAGCACCAAGTGATCGGTGAAGTTCCAAAGTAAAACATGTGACCCGTGGTGCTTCTTCCATCGTCTTGGTCTATGTTGTGACTGCTATCACTATAGCCAGTCAACTGCTTAGCCCCATAGGTAGTTTGGTACCTTCATTGCCTTAAGAGTGCTTCGTGTCATCTCCATTAACGTCATGTTCTTAAGGGCTCTTGTCGGTACTCTATTGATTATATAGGTTGAATGTCGAACTGCTTAGCCCCATAGGTAGTTTGGTACCTTCATTGCCTTAAGAGTGCTTCGTGTCATCTCCATTAACGTCATGTTCTTAAGGGCTCTTGTCGGTACTCTATTGATTATATAGGTTGAATGTCGAACTGCTTAGCCCCATAGGTAGTTTGGTACCTTCATTGCCTTAAGAGTGCTTCGTGTCATCTCCATTAACGTCATGTTCTTAAGGGCTCTTGTCGGTACTCTATTGATTATATAGGTTGAATGTCGAACTGCTTAGCCCCATAGGTAGTTTGGTACCTTCATTGCCTTAAGAGTGCTTCGTGTCATCTCCATTAACGTCATGTTCTTAAGGGCTCTTGTCGGTACTCTATTGATTATATAGGTTGAATGTCGAACTGCTTAGCCCCATAGGTAGTTTGGTACCTTCATTGCCTTAAGAGTGCTTCGTGTCATCTCCATTAACGTCATGTTCTTAAGGGCTCTTGTCGGTACTCTATTGATTATATAGGTTGAATGTCGAACTGCTTAGCCCCATAGGTAGTTTGGTACCTTCATTGCCTTAAGAGTGCTTCGTGTCATCTCCATTAACGTCATGTTCTTAAGGGCTCTTGTCGGTACTCTATTGATTATATAGGTTGAATGTCGAACTGCTTAGCCCCATAGGTAGTTTGGTACCTTCATTGCCTTAAGAGTGCTTCGTGTCATCTCCATTAACGTCATGTTCTTAAGGGCTCTTGTCGGTACTCTATTGATTATATAGGTTGAATGTCGAACTGCTTAGCCCCATAGGTAGTTTGGTACCTTCATTGCCTTAAGAGTGCTTCGTGTCATCTCCATTAACGTCATGTTCTTAAGGGCTCTTGTCGGTACTCTATTGATTATATAGGTTGAATGTCGAACTGCTTAGCCCCATAGGTAGTTTGGTACCTTCATTGCCTTAAGAGTGCCGTGTCATCTCCATTAACGTCATGTTCTTAAGGGCTCTTGTCGGTACTCTATTGATTATATAGGTTGAATGTCGAACTGCTTAGCCCCATAGGTAGTTTGGTACCTTCATTGCCTTAAGAGTGCTTCGTGTCATCTCCATTAACGTCATGTTCTTAAGGGCTCTTGTCGGTACTCTATTGATTATATAGGTTGAATGTCGAACTGCTTAGCCCCATAGGTAGTTTGGTACCTTCATTGCCTTAAGAGTGCTTCGTGTCATCTCCATTAACGTCATGTTCTTAAGGGCTCTTGTCGGTACTCTATTGATTATATAGGTTGAATGTCGAACTGCTTAGCCCCATAGGTAGTTTGGTACCTTCATTGCCTTAAGAGTGCTTCGTGTCATCTCCATTAACGTCATGTTCTTAAGGGCTCTTGTCGGTACTCTATTGATTATATAGGTTGAATGTCGAACTGCTTAGCCCCATAGGTAGTTTGGTACCTTCATTGCCTTAAGAGTGCTTCGTGTCATCTCCATTAACGTCATGTTCTTAAGGGCTCTTGTCGGTACTCTATTGATTATATAGGTTGAATGTCGAACTGCTTAGCCCCATAGGTAGTTTGGTACCTTCATTGCCTTAAGAGTGCCGTGTCATCTCCATTAACGTCATGTTCTTAAGGGCTCTTGTCGGTACTCTATTGATTATATAGGTTGAATGTCGAACTGCTTAGCCCCATAGGTAGTTTGGTACCTTCATTGCCTTAAGAGTGCTTCGTGTCATCTCCATTAACGTCATGTTCTTAAGGGCTCTTGTCGGTACTCTATTGATTATATAGGTTGAATGTCGAACTGCTTAGCCCCATAGGTAGTTTGGTACCTTCATTGCCTTAAGAGTGCTTCGTGTCATCTCCATTAACGTCATGTTCTTAAGGGCTCTTGTCGGTACTCTATTGATTATATAGGTTGAATGTCGAACTGCTTAGCCCCATAGGTAGTTTGGTACCTTCATTGCCTTAAGAGTGCCGTGTCATCTCCATTAACGTCATGTTCTTAAGGGCTCTTGTCGGTACTCTATTGATTATATAGGTTGAATGTCGAACTGCTTAGCCCCATAGGTAGTTTGGTACCTTCATTGCCTTAAGAGTGCTTCGTGTCATCTCCATTAACGTCATGTTCTTAAGGGCTCTTGTCGGTACTCTATTGATTATATAGGTTGAATGTCGAACTGCTTAGCCCCATAGGTAGTTTGGTACCTTCATTGCCTTAAGAGTGCTTCGTGTCATCTCCATTAACGCCATGTTCTTAAGGGCTCTTGTCGGTACTCTATTGATTATATAGGTTGAATGTCGAACTGCTTAGCCCCATAGGTAGTTTGGTACCTTCATTGCCTTAAGAGTGCCGTGTCATCTCCATTAACGTCATGTTCTTAAGGGCTCTTGTCGGTACTCTATTGATTATATAGGTTGAATGTCGAACTGCTTAGCCCCATAGGTAGTTTGGTACCTTCATTGCCTTAAGAGTGCCGTGTCATCTCCATTAACGTCATGTTCTTAAGGGCTCTTGTCGGTACTCTATTGATTATATAGGTTGAATGTCGAACTGCTTAGCCCCATAGGTAGTTTGGTACCTTCATTGCCTTAAGAGTGCTTCGTGTCATCTCCATTAACGTCATGTTCTTAAGGGCTCTTGTCGGTACTCTATTGATTATATAGGTTGAATGTCGAACTGCTTCGCCCCATAGGTAGTTTGGTACCTTCATTGCCTTAAGAGTGCTTCGTGTCATCTCCATTAACGTCATGTTCTTAAGGGCTCTTGTCGGTACTCTATTGATTATATAGGTTGAATGTCGAACTGCTTCGCCCCATAGGTAGTTTGGTACCTTCATTGCCTTAAGAGTGCCGTGTCATCTCCATTAACGTCATGTTCTTAAGGGCTCTTGTCGGTACTCTATTGATTATATAGGTTGAATGTCGAACTGCTTAGCCCCATAGGTAGTTTGGTACCTTCATTGCCTTAAGAGTGCTTCGTGTCATCTCCATTAACGTCATGTTCTTAAGGGCTCTTGTCGGTACTCTATTGATTATATAGGTTGAATGTCGAACTGCTTAGCCCCATAGGTAGTTTGGTACCTTCATTGCCTTAAGAGTGCTTCGTGTCATCTCCATTAACGTCATGTTCTTAAGGGCTCTTGTCGGTACTCTATTGATTATATAGGTTGAATGTCGAACTGCTTAGCCCCATAGGTAGTTTGGTACCTTCATTGCCTTAAGAGTGCTTCGTGTCATCTCCATTAACGTCATGTTCTTAAGGGCTCTTGTCGGTACTCTATTGATTATATAGGTTGAATGTCGAACTGCTTCGCCCCATAGGTAGTTTGGTACCTTCATTGCCTTAAGAGTGCTTCGTGTCATCTCCATTAACGTCATGTTCCTTCGTTCCACCACACCGTTTTGCTGTGGTGTGTATGGTGCCGTCAGGTGTCTTTTGATGCCGTTGTTGTCATAGAAAGCATGAAACTCTAATGACGTGAACTCACCTCCTCAATCATTTCTTAGCGTCATGATTCTTGTGTCTAGATCTTTCTCCACTAGCTCTTTAAACGCCTTGAATCTACTGAATGCATCACTCTTTTCTTTCATCAAGATTGACCACATGTATCTCGAGAAATCGTCTATTATCACAAATATATACTTGTTATTTGCGATGGTTGGTGGAGCAATAGGTCCACATAGATCAGCATGTAGTAGTTCCAGTGGTTTTGAAGCTCGGAATGTGGTTGATTTTGGGAAGGTTTGTCGGGTTTGCTTGCCCACCAAGCAAGACTCGCAGAGTCTTTTCTCGTCCCCTATCTTAGGTAAACCTTGCACCATCTCTTGTTGGGACATCAACTTCATTGTCTTAAAGCTTACATGTCCTAACCTTGCATGCCACTTCCACGTTTCATCTTCTAGTTTTAAGTTTAGACACATAGGCTTACCGATCTTGAGTTTTATCTTGTACAACCTGTTTGGAGATCTGGTTACTCTAACCATTAGTCTCCCGCTTGGGTCGTGTACCGTTAGGTAGTCTAGTCTCATCCTTACATCACATCCCACTTTCGTAGCTTGTCCTAGACTTAGGATGTTGCTCTTGAGGTCAGGAATGTAGTATATGTTTGTAACTAGCTTTTGTTCTCCGGTTTTGCCTTGAAATATGATTGATCCTTTGCCTTCTATGTTGACATGCGAATCATCTCCAAATTTCACTTTGCCTTTGATATTGCGATTGAGTTCTGAAAAATATGACACATTCCCTGTCATATGATTGCTGGTGTCTAAGTACCAAATATCTTCTTCTCCTTTCTTGGTTTCGTATTTCTTTGGTACCAAGTTTTCTTCGTTTAAAAATACAATCTCGTGCATGTAAAGGGATGGATCAGCTTCTTCTGTCTCCACTTTGTTTGCTTCTTGTATCTTTTGGAGTCTCTCAGGACATACGGATGCAAAGTGGCCATTCTTATCACATCGGAAACAAACAATCTTTGATCTGTCCTTCTTCTCCTTTTCTTGACTTTGATTGTTTGTTGTGTCTTGTGAGTTTCCTCTGCCTCTTCCTCGTCCTCTGTATCCTCTTCCTCCACGACCACGGCCTCTCCCTCGAGCTCCATTGTTGTGTTGATATGAATCTGAATATAAGAGCTTTCCTTGTTTATCTTGATCGTCATCAATAAATCTTTCTTCGTAAGCCTTCAATCTCCCGATTATATCTTCAAACGGAGTAGTATTTAAATCCAAAACTTGCTCGAGAGATGCTTTGATCTGTATGTACTTGCTCCTTGGTAGACTATTTAAGAATTTCTTCACTAGAATATTTTCTTCAATGATCTTTCCAAGTGCCACTGATTTAGACGCCATCTCTGATAACTTCCCCGAGAAGCTATCTATAGTGTCTGAGTCTTTCATCTTGATCCTATCGAACTCGGTCATGAGGGTTTGTAGACGTGCTTCTTTGACACGATCAGCTCCTACGTTGCGTGCTTTGACCGCGTCCCATATCCCTTTGGAAGTCTCTTGCTCGCCGACTTGCAGTATCATAGCCTCCGGGATTGCTTGAAACAATAAACCAATCGCGATATTTTTCTTGTCTATATCCTCCATACCAGGTTCGATGGTTTCCCAAACCTTATAGATCTTCAGTAAGACTTTCATCCTCATGCTCCATACCGTATAGTTTGTTGAGTTCAGTATGGGACATTGGATGGTTGGTGGTGTGAATTCCTTAGTGCGTATAATGGTGTTGTCGTCTCCCATGATTAGAACCTAAAGCTCTGATACCAAATAAAGTAGCTCGAACACACACACGATTATAAAGAACTTGCTCTCTTTATTGAATGCTTTAGAAAATATGCTCAAAACTAAAACACTCCTCTATCGTTATATCAATACCACAACTCGGTATGTATATATATATATTAGAGTAGATTTCTTTTTCCTAATAGTTATAGATAACTCCTAATGCTACTAGGTATATATTAAAGCTTGTCTTATCCTTATCCAACTTGATAAAGGATATCTTGAGCTTCAAGCTATCAAAGCTTACCCAACAGATTTTTCAAAAAAAAAAAAACTTTTTAAATTAGTCATGTATATTATAAGAAACGAAGATGTGTAAACTAAATTCCATACATACATGGACAGGTGCGGTGGCGAGGGTGACATACGATCGAGACGGCGGACGAATGCGGTCACGAGGGACTGAGGGAGAGGATGTGACGGTGCTTAGCCAAGCGACGGATGCTAAGGGTTATTTCCTGGCGACGCTTTCTCCATTGGAGGTGAAAGGGTTAAAGAAGAAGGTGATCAAGATTAAAGAGTGCAGAGCTTTTCTTGAGCTTTCTCCAGATGATACCTGTACTTATCCGACGGAGATCAACCGTGGAATTAGCGGAGCCATTCTCCAGACATATCGTCTCTTAGAAAACAAGCTTAAGAGAGGGCTCTAAATTAAAAAAAAAACAAATTAAAAGCTCTCAAGCTGCGTACCCTATCTTTTCTCCTCCGTCGCCGATCTCGGCGGCGGCACCCCACCTCCGGCATGTCGAAAAAGCATCGCCAAAAGAATAAACCACCTGGTCGTATCCCCACTGGATCGACAAAACACAATGTCTCTCCCTCACCCTCAAAATCGCGAACGCCTGACCCTTCGTCAGCCGTTGAAAAATTGAATCCTTCAGATTCGTCTCTGGCCGGCGCTGCCGCTCAGTCAACAACTTCTCCTCATCTCACCCAGAATGTCTCTAACACAGATCTGGCTGAGGAAACGAAAACCCCCAATTCTGAAACCCTAGTTACAGTAATCCAATCTGTACCTAGCGCTCAGGAACAAAAAGAAAATGCTGCAGAAGCAATTTCTCCTTCTCCAGCCTCGATTGTAGCTCCCTCAGTGGTGAGGCAGCAGAGTCCAGCAGAGATCTGGAAAACTTTCGTCAAAGACGCAACTGTTAAACTTCAACCAAAGGAGAAGCCTTTCTATCTTGATTCTGGAGAGGCTTGTGTGACCATTCCAAATGCAGTAGTGGAAAAGAACAAGAAGGCTTGGGAATACTTCATCCTGGGGCAATTCTATGAGGATCCTCCCGCTCGAGGTGCTATCCATGCCATTGTGAACGGGATATGGAGTCGCCAGAGGCGTGATATAACTGTCAACAAAATGGATGGCAACACGTTCCTGTTTCGTGTCCCAGACCCTAATGCTCGACGCCGTATCTTAAGCCAAAGCCTCTGGCAGATTGACGGTCAGACCATGTATGTTGCAAAGTGGTCCCCTGGCGTTCAGCAAGCGAAACCTGAATTGGACATGGTTCCGGTATGGTTAGAATTCACGGGAGTCCCCTTACAATTCTTCAATCGTGATGCTCTGCAGGAGATAGCAGGTATTGTGGGTCATCCTGTATGTCTTCATCCCGCGACAGAGAATCTTACCAACATTGAAGTAGCTAAAGTTTATACCGTCATTGATCCCCGGAAACCCCTTCCGGAGTTTGTCAACGCTCGCTTTGAGAGTGGAGACACAAGAAGAATTGCGGTTACTAGTCCATGGCTTCCATCCTTGTGCTCCTTCTGTAAGAAATTTGGACACACAATTTCAAGATGTAAGGATGCACCAAGAACGTGCTTAACTTGCAACTCGGTCAGGCATGACACTTCTACTTGCCCTAGAACGAACCATGTTCCTCAAGCTTCTGGAAACCGTAAGGACGTTAACAAGCGCAATGGTAAAGCGCCAATAAAGAGTCTTCTACCTATTGTCAACCAACAAAAGATGGTTTACAAGCCGGTGGATCCAAAGGCTAGTTTTACCCCACCTACAACAGACCCGCAAGGTAGTAAGACTATACTCCAAAAGAGTCAGCTCATAACAACTCAATCTCCTGTCCCAGATGATCCTCTCACTCCAAGAGGAGCCCCTGCTCATCAGTCTAGCTGCACTATCTCTACCGAGTATGATCTTAAAGAAGGAAGCCTATCTGTAGATCTAACTGACTTTGGAGATCATGGAGGAAGTCAAAAATTAAACAATGGATCATCTTCTGACATTTCACTCTCTGAGGAGGAGGATAATCTAGAGGATGGCAGTGATGGCAGTGATAAGTTCATCGAGGTCTTCTCCAAAAGAATGCAGAAACAAACGAGGTCAAAGGAGAAAGCAAGGGCTAGAGGCCCTCTAATCCTCTAAATTTCCCTTTTTAATGGATATTTTTTGTTGGAACATAAGAGGAATAAATAATTCTGTAAAGCGGGTTTTAGAAAATGGATTCGGAAGCACAATCCTATTTTTGGATGTCTCGTTGAGACTCATGTACAAAAGGATAAGTCGGTAGCTATTTGTAATAATATTTTACCTGGTTGGTCTCTGGAGGGAAACTATGAATTCTCTGAGCTTGGAAAAATTTGGGTCCTCTGGAAATCAACAGTACAGGTTCGGATAGTAAGCAAATCTCTTCAAATGATCTCCTGCTGTGTTAAGTTACCCCACCAATCTGTGGAGCTCGGGATTTCTTTTGTCTATGGTTCGAACTGTAAGAAAGAGAGGCGTCTGCTATGGGAAGAGCTTGAGGCTGCAGCCTGCTCTCCTCAGTTTAGTGGTCTCCCCTGGATTATTATGGGAGACTTCAACGAAATCATATCCTCTACGGAGCATTCTAAAGCTGACCAGTTCTCCTCTAGAAGGGGAATGCGAGATTTTAGTGAATGCCTCAACAGATGCTCTTTAGCGGATCTTCTTTTCTGCGGTAACACGTTCACTTGGTCCAACTCACACGTCTCAAAAAAACTGGACAGAATCTTAGCAAATGAAGATTGGATGGAGGAGTTCTCAGATTCTATTGGTGTTTTTGGGGATCCAGGCATCTCGGATCACAACCCCTGCTGTGTTTTCTTAGATCAGAATAAACCTCCTCAAAAAAGACCTTTCAAGTTTTTTTCTTATCTGAATAACCACCCGGACTTTCATGATTTGATCAGATCTTCATGGAATGCTATGCCGTTTCATGGCTCAAAACAGCTTTGTGTCTCCAAGAAGCTCAAACACCTCAAGAGTTTTATTCGCTCCTTCAGTAAGGAAAACTACTCAGGGTTGGAGCAGAGAGTTCAAGAAGCTTTCAATGAACTAACACGATGTCAGCATATCTCCTTGAATACTCCATCCTCTGCCCCTGCTGATTCTGAAAGATTGGCTCACCTCAAATGGCTGGAATTAGCAAAAGCAGAAGACAAATTTTTACTGCAACGCTCAAGAGTTCAACGGATTGTGGAAGGGGATGGAAACACAGCGTTTTACCACAGAATCATCAAGTCACGCCAAGCTCAAAATCACATTGCTTTCCTTTTGGATGATAGTGACCGTGTAATTGATTCTCTGGATGAAATCAAAAACCACATAGTGGACTACTTTCAAAATCTTCTCGGTGGAACAAATACCCCAACAACAGCTTCCCCATCTGATATTGCTTCAATTGTTGGAGTCAAGTGCTCACCTGGAAACATTGAGTCACTTGCGGCTCCGTTTACAGACGAGGATATTCAAGCAGCTTTTCTATCCCTCCCTACGAACAAGTCTCCGGGGCCAGATGGATACCCGGCAGAGTTCTTTACAGGACACTGGAAAGCGATTGGCCGTGATATGATCGATGCAGTAAATGAATTCCTGAGTACTGGGGAGCTCCTACAACAATGGAACTCAACTGCAATCACCTTAGTCCCAAAGAAAACAAACGCCAACAGGATTTCTGAATTCAGACCGATATCATGTTGTAACACAATTTATAAAGTGGCTTCAAAGCTGCTTGCAAATAGACTGAAGGTTATTCTTCCATCTCTTGTCTCAAACTCACAGTCTGCGTTTGTGCCGGGACGTTTGTTGGTTGAAAACGTATTGCTGGCCACAGAACTCGTGTCTGGCTACAACTGGAAAAAAATATCAAAAAGGTGTATGCTAAAAGTAGACCTGAAGAAAGCTTTTGACACCTTGGATTGGGATTTTGTGATGTATACGCTCGAAGCTCTTGAGTTCCCTCCTATGTTTAGAGCGTTAATCCAGAAATGCTTGACAACAACTCACTTCTCTATCTCCATAAATGGTGAGCTGTGTGGTTATTTCAAGGGATCAAGAGGACTTCGCCAAGGTGACCCACTGTCTCCCTATCTTTTTGTTTTGACATTGGAAGTCTTTTCACAAATGTTGAGGAGAAAATACATTGACGGTTCAATTGGTTTCCATCCCAACACCTCTGCCATCAAGGTTACACACTTATCTTTTGCTGATGACTTAATGATTTTCTCCGATGGAACTATCAACTCTGTGAAATGCATTGCGGATACTCTAGAATCTTTTGCTCAGTGGTCAGGTCTAAGAATGAATACAAGCAAGACAGAGTTGTTTACGGCGGGCTTAAACAATGCTGAAACCTTAGCCATCTCTCACCTTGGTTTCAACATTGGTTCATTGCCAATCCGATACCTAGGCCTACCACTGATGCACCGCAAATTGCAGATCTCTGATTACCGACCTCTACTTCAGAAGATCTCTGCACACTTTAATTGTTGGTCTGCGAAGGCCTTATCTTTTGCAGGAAGGAGACAGCTCTTATCTTCGGTAATTTATGGCACCATCAATTTCTGGACATCTGCTTTTATACTACCCAAAGGCTGTATAAAAAAGATTGAAGGGCTCTGTTCCAATTTTCTATGGGGTGGTACAGAAACAAAGAAGTGTATAGCGAAAGTTTCCTGGAGCACAGTATGTTTGCCAAAAAATGAAGGGGGCCTTGGCCTTCGAGACATTGCTCGCTGGAATAAGACACTATCTCTGAAGTTGATATGGAACCTCTTGACAAGCGCTGGCTCCCTATGGGCTGAATGGACTCGAGAATATCGAATCAAGGGAGAAAATTTCTGGGGAATTGATGATTCTAAGACGTCATCTTCAACATGGAAGGCCCTGCTGTCTCTCCGAGGATTAGCGTCAAGATTTTTCAAACCAATATTGGGAAATGGCAGAAGAATTAGCTTCTGGTTTGATAACTGGACGCCTTTAGGACCTTTGTTTCACAGGTTTGGGGACCTTGGCCCTCGAGAGCTTCAAATCCCTCGTACGGCTACTGTCTCCGATGCTTGCAACAGAGCAGGATGGCTATTGCGAGGTGCTCGTTCGCAGGCTGCAGAGGAGCTTTCAATCCATCTTACAACCTTGCAGCTCCCATCGCTCTCTCCAAATGAAGACTATTTTGTGTGGGAAGTTGACAGCGAAGAGCTCACGAACTTCTCTTCTAGCAAAACGTGGAACGCAGTTAGAAACAGGGGACCCACTCGGAATTGGACACAAAACATCTGGTTTAAGGGGCATGTTCCAAAGCATGCTTTCACAATTTGGATTGCTCACCAAGATCGACTTCCAACCAGATCTCGTTTGTCTAGCTGGGGGATGAACGTATCTCCGTTATGCTGTCTCTGCGCAGTTTATGAAGAAAGCAGAGATCATCTCCTGCTGCGTTGTGAAGTAAGTGAATCAGTCTGGGAATTGGTCTTGCAGAGACTGGGATATAATCATTTTGGTTTTCATACATGGACAGCTTTTTCAGACTGGCTCTCCATGCGCGACAAAGTCACAAGCCGAACTCTCAAACGACTTGTTGCCCAAGCGACGATATCGAGCGTATGGACAGAACGAAACAAACGCTTGCACGAAGGTGAAGCTCGGACGCCACAACGGATATTCAGAATCATTGATCGCTTCATAAGAGACACCATCCTTGGAAAAAGGAAAAGGAAGGAGTTCTTGCCTCTTATGCAGCAATGGCTACGTTATGAGTAACCTACGGGATCTCATCTTTTGATAACTTAGCTTTGTTTTATCTTTTTGCCGAAGCTGACTTATCCAAGTATTAAAACTTTTGTAAAATTTACAAACTCTTCTCATATTAATATGAAATTCACATTTTGGCAAAAAAAAAAAAAAAAACAAGCTTAAGATGAAGCTCTTCACCGTTGGCCCTTTCGTGCTCTCCCCTGAAGAAACTCAGGACAAGTCTATCTCCAATGGTTACTAAATATGATTCTATATTCATGCCTTAAACAGGCCTCAATGGGACACACTTGATTTTGTGATCCCACAATTGTCAAACGTTGTTTTCTTTCTTTTTAACATCCATCACTTGCTTCGTTCTTTTGAAATCAGCAGTTGCTAGTGATTATAATGAATTTGCAAATACAAATTCTTGCATATATATCAGCAAGGTTTTACCACAAAAAAAAAAAGAGAATTATGTGAAACATATAAGCTAACTCTCAAAACATTCTCATCCGATCCATGGTATTAAAATGAAGTTTCTGAAACTATTGGATGGATATTTAAGATTTTGAGGACCCTATATATCTATTACTTTTTTTTAATAATTATCATCTATTAGCTTTTTGGGAACTCCATTTTCATACCAATGGATTTAGTTGCTCTGATTAGCTATAACCGTACAACGTCAAAAGCAGCTACACAATTACTTGAATTGTGAATTTTTTCGTTTAGATCTCTTTTAATGTGTTTTTGAATAGGCAATACATATATGGTATATCCAACTATATATTACACTCAGGGAAAATGCTTCATGTATTTGGTATTGTTATTCCATTGAAGAGTGATTACTACTCCAGGTTTAGAAATTTAGAAGTAGCCAGCATTCCGGCGGAAATGAGTATTTATTGTCAGATAATGCAATATGAATAAGGCACATGCGTTATCCGCGTAATTCGAACAACTAGCACTGCTAGTGGGTTTTGCTTAAGTAAATACAATAATACTAAACGAAAACTATGCTTTATACAAATGATCTTCAACTCCATTACGAAAGTCGTTCACATTTTCTTTTAGTTACGCAAACACTTCAACTCCATTGGCATTGCATGAAATTCTTCACGCGTTGTATGAGAGAAGTGACTTGGGATCCCAAACTTGAGAATTGAGACACGGTTTAATTTACTAATAAGCCAACGTCAATGTCCTACCAAATTTATTTTCATTCCATTTCGTTTGAGACCTACGATTTATCCAAACGAGAAAACTCCAAAAAAAAACAAATCGCTGATCTATCACCTATGTTTCCTACCATTACCGTTTCATTTGATAATTTTTCCAAAAGTTTCACACACATTAAAACATAGTATACGTAATTATAATTGCATCTTTTTACGATGACAAAAAAAATGCATCTTTTACAATATTTTTGGACTCTAACCAATAATAATTTAAAATTTTCAGTTAATTTCTTTAGTTTTAAAAATCATCTCCTTAGCTAATAAAAATGTATAAAAACTAAAAGTATAAATTGTGAAATAAGAAAAAACTATAAAACTATAATTTATTTCTGGAAAAACATAAGAAATATTACCTGTACTAGTTTATTTCCAGATTTTACTGTATATACTCATAATTTTGTATGCTTTTAAACCTTCCTATACATATCTACTAGGGTGAAGCTAAGGATAGACTTCAGCCCTAAAATTAGAGAGATATCTTAGGGTTGGAAGATATACATATTTTTATGGGAGACAAATTAAAAACTTAAGACACTATAAGAAAAATCAATTTAAGTAAAAGAAAACCCCAAATCTTCTTTAAATCCAAACAGTTGGCCTATTAATAAATTTCATTCTTATTTAAACGATTTTACGGCCAAATATATGTGTAGCTGATGAAATTCAATTAACAATTTCGTTTGCTGGCAACAAAATATATGTATGTGCATTTCGTCTGTCGAATTTATAATTGGATCCCAAAACATGTTGTTAAATATACCGTCATTCCACCTGAGTTATAAGTATTTATCTCATTTACTCTAACATGCATGGAAACTTCTCAGCCAGCATAAGGTAAAGTCGTAAAACGAATTCTATTTGCAATAGTCTGTAGTCTATCAAAGTTTACAATGTCAAGATCTTAACTTTAGTTGATGTGTAATGTGCTGTTATACCAACATGTTATAAATATAGTCGAAATGTTTTCTTGAAATGCCTAGCGTTGGTTGACAATTATGAATTGCGAAAACAAAAGTTGGTCAAAATTTATTATACAAGTAAAATCATAAAAGATCAACTAATCTTCAACTTGAACACCAATTTATGATTGTCGAGGATAGGTTTAATTACGCTTTAGTTAAGGTAATTTTTGTCCATTTGTTTCAGTGAGAAACAGATCTATATATACGTGTCAATATTATTATAACGATATGATATATATGTTTGAACTTTGTGACACCGTCAGAATTATAGATGTAAACACACAATTATTGACTTGAACTTGTATGTACTCAAAAATCAACGTCTTAAAACCCTATAAATAATCCAACACACTTGACACAATTTTCTCAAACCGAACACACAATAAAGCTCTAAACAAAAATCAAAAGATGTCTCAAATTCTCATGTTTTTGGTCACCCTTAGCTTCGTCTCTTTCTTGTCATCTCCTTCTTTCGCCGCAGGAGTTCAGGCCACCGGAAATGCCACGTCGCCTTCAAATGTATGTCGCTACGCGCCAGATCCATCTTACTGTAGATCGGTTCTCCCAAACCAGCCCGGAGATGTTTATTCCTACGGTCGATCCTCCCTCTTTCTTCATCATTGGCGTTGCCGCCACGGTAAGATCACTCATCCTGTCGTAACCTCAAGCTCTGATACCACAATATAGCGTAAAGATAAGAACTCAATGATTTAATAAGAACTAACTCTTCTTATTGCTTAAGAAACTCTCTCAAAACTTAAGCTTTCAATCACACAATTCTCACACTGATGTCATCTCATGACATTGTGTTTATATAAGACTTTAGATATCCTAATCCTAATAGGAAACACTTGTAAATAGATAACTCCTAAATATACTTTGATCCTTATCTCTTTAAAGATCATAAACTACTTAGGATTAGGATTGCTTGACACTCAAGCTTCCTTCAAGCTTACTTCAACAAATCCACCGTGCGGGCACTCGAAGACTGCAAATTCCTAGCCAGCCTGACAATAGATTTCCTCCTTAGTAGCTCACAGACCATAGATGCCACCAAAACGCTGTCGGTTTCGAGGGCTGACGATGTTCATACATTTCTAAGTGCTGCGATCACCAACGAACAGACTTGTCTTGAAGGTCTTAAATCCACGGCATCTGAAAATGGTCTCTCTGGTGATCTTTTCATCGATACAAAACTCTATGGTGTCTCTCTTGCCCTCTTTTCCAAAGGTACATAAATATTTAAACATGCACGTATTCTCCATCTATTTTAATCTACTTAGCACGTAATCCTCTATAATGTGGCACACGATATCTGCATTTCATGGGATTAGTATTTTATTTCTAGAAATGATTACCACATTGATCTATTTACAACAAAAGTAATAGAATAACAATATGTCAATATCTAGCTAATTAGCATTTTTGAGATATATGTGTGTTATACTGTGATATCATGAAATTACAAATGTTGTTTTCACTTTGTAGGTTGGGTACCAAGAAGGAAAAGATCGAGGGCGGTTTGGAAACCGGAAGCCAGCTTCAAAAGGTTTTCCGGTTTCCGTAATGGTAGATCGCCGTTAAAGATGACGGAAAGGACGCGTGCCGTTTACAACACCGTGACAAGGTCTGGGAGAAAGCTTCTCCAAACTGGAGCAGACGCTGTTCAGGTCAGCGATATCGTGACGGTGAATCAGAATGGGACGGGAAACTTCACGACTATAAACGAAGCTGTAGTTGCCGCGCCGAATAAAACCGACGGTAGTAACGGTCATTTCTTGATCTACGTAACGGCGGGATTGTACGAGGAATACGTGGAGATTCCCAAGTACAATGATGATGATCGGTGACGGCGTTAACCAAACTGTTATCACCGGAAATCGGAGCGTCGTCGATGGATGTACTGTTGACATGAAGCAGAATTAAGCTAAAGACTTATAAGATTTTATAAGGTTTTATAAAGGCTTTATAAGGATTATCCAGACTTGAGAATTAAGCTGCCAGACTTGAGAAGTAAGCTGCCAGACTTGAGACTTGAGTGCCAGACTTGAGTGCCTAAGAGTGAAATTCGTGCAACTTCAACTTGAGAGACAAATTTGAATTCAAATTAGGCTCTGACCTTTGGAGAGAGATGCTGGACAAGTGGGGATTCAAATAACATGTTGGAGGGAAGAGAGATGGTTGTTAGGAGCTGTCACTATCACATTGGAAGCTCATGCATCTCAGCCATCCAATTCAAATTAATTCAGATCCTCTCATCCCAACCATTCATTTTGAATCCAGATCTATCTCTCTTTGTCTTCTTCCTCTCATTTGTCTATTGTGTGTGTTGGCTATAAAGAGCTCTCATTGTAATCAATTATAATCTAAGCTGAAAGAGGGGAGTTCCCCCTTCTTCTTCAACATTCTCTTCTCTCTTGGTTACTGTCAATCTCTATAATCTCTTGATACTCATACTCTCTTATTCTCAACTTAATTTACTCTTCATCACTTATCTCTCTGTTTACTCTGTTCCTCATTGTCTTTTACTCTCATATTAATCATCCTTTCTTACATGGTATCAGAGCTTTAAGCTCCTGAACCTCACAAAAGCTTCCGCAAATCTAATTCATTCTCAGTTCTTCTTCATCTGAGTCTGGTACAACCTTTTGTCCAGCGGTCCAAAGGTTTTCCAAGAAGGAAGAACCCACAACCAGCTCTAAGACAAGGTGTATACAAGCCTCTAAGCCTCAAGAACCCTCATCAAGCTCAACCAAAACCACTTGAAAGCAAAAGTTTATGGAGTAGTTTTCCTAGCAAAGCTTCAAAACTACATTGTACAAGTGGTTCTCTTTCTCTATCCAAGAAGAGAGCTTCCAAGAAGGTGGCGACTCTCAAGCATGAAGAAAGGAGGAGACTTTGGTGTGATGGATACAAGAAGGAGGTCATGTACTTAAAGAGAAGGAGTTGGAGTTCAACTCAACATCTCAGATCCAACAAATTGTCATGACCCATGTGTATTGGAGGTTCAAGGAACCTGCTCGGGTTCCTTGGTTGTAAGTTAAACCTCTCCTTCTTGATATGAGTTTGAGATAATGGTTATGGTTGTGTTGAGTGGTGTGTTTAGTATACTTGGGACATGTTCAAGTTGCTAGAGTTGTTGAACCTAGTTCATTCTCAAGATACTTAAGTTGTGATTGTTGATTCTGTTTCTTTAAATTATTTCTAAGTTTACAAGCATGGTTATGACTAGTTATTATTTTAGGTCAATTGTTTGAGTTGTGTAAGGTCTAGGCGAGTTGTCTAGAACCTGTTTTGTGTCTTGTTGCATTGCTAGAAGTCTAGGAGAGTTTCCTGGTCTTGTATTGCATCTATATGTTGTTTCTAGTCTTGTTTGCATCCATATGTTGTTTATGGTCTAGTGATGCATTCATGGACTGCTTGGGATGATTAGATGAGTTATCTAGTCCGTGTTTTGACATTTAATTAATCATGTTGTTACTTAAATGGTCATTAAAAATAGCCTAAATGCCTTGTAATTGATGAGTTATCATACCTGAGCATCTAGTGAATAGTTTGCATGGATTTGAACTGAATGAGTTGTTTGGATTCTATCTATTGCATTTTCTGAAAACATTGGGATCAGGATTGGTGAGTTACCAAGGTCTGATCCTAGTGTGTGTGGTCTGATTCTTGCTGGAGTTTGAGTGATGTTTCAGGTACACAAGTGTTGTTCTCTGTCCATCATCAAATCAAGACAAAGACGAAGACTTTTCCCATGTTGTTCAGAGCCTACACATGTGTACATTCCTGTATGATCCAGAGCCTACACAGTGTGTATATTCCTGACCATGGAGAGATTGTTTGTGTGAGGAGTCCAGATGGTAATAAGTCGTGGCTGAGATAGAATATGGCTGAGCTTTGAAGGTACTTCAGGAAGGAGTATTGATGGAGAGACAGACCAGTGTTTTATCAGCCATCCACCAGGCTGAATCTCCTCATGAATTGCAAGAACCGGTTGACTTAAGCGCAGACCGTTTGGTTGTTGAGCTCCTGGTTCAAAAGACTTACAAGAGGCAGGGGAGAAGAGATCAAGGGAGGAACCGGTTAGCTTAAGCGCAGCTGTTAGGGTGATGCGCTCCTGGTTTCAAGACTCAGTGTTGCTCACTTCCAAGCTTGGTCCTTCACTCATTTTCTCCGGATCAAGCTTGAGGAGGGGTGATGGTGAGCAATCCTGAAGGTCCAAGTCATCTGTTGCCTCGTTACCTCTAAAGGCATTGGAGCGAGACCAAGGGTGGATCGGTTGGCTTAAGCGCAGTGTTGGTACTGTTGTGCTTCGGTTTAGGTTCAGTATTGCTCACTTTCCAAGCTTGGTCCTTCACTTATACTCTCGGATCAAGCTTGAGGAGGGTAATGGTGACCATCATTCTGAAGGTTCAAGTCGTCCATTGCCTCACCGAGATCGAAGTGGAGTTGAAGTGGAGTTCACCAGCCATCTAGAACCCACTAAAAGAAACATCAACATGGACAACAACAACTTGGTGTTAGAACAGATGGCCATCATAGACTACTTGACAAGAAAATCAGGTGGAGCTGAGTGGAATGCTATGGATCAGTCCAAGGCGTGGAGTTAGAACAGTTACCTTCTGGTTGGGAAGCTATGGATCAGCTACTATATAGAGTTAGAGCAGTTACCTTCAGTTGGAACAATACCTTCTGGTTGGGAAGCTATGGATCAGCTACTATATGGAGTTAGAATAGATACCTTCAGTTGGGAAGCTTTGAATCAGCCCATAGCATGTGTGCTTGTACCTGGTTGATGAAGTTTAAGGAAGCCAGCAAATGGTGATTTACAATCTGGCCACATATATGCAAGGACACAAGCAGTATTCAACTAGGGATTTTCTTGGCTGAGCAATCACATGATGGTGGCAGATCATGAAGTTGCAACGTCCCCTACATGTTGAAAGCTTCAAGAGTGACAATGCACAGACTGGTTAAGAAGCAGCTGATGTGAGGGATTCAAGTGTTCAATACTCCTCACCAGCATTCCAGAAATGTTTACAAGGTCCCTATTGAGCTCATGAGAAAAGGCAGGCTTGGATTCAACCCTAAATGGAAGCAAGAAGCTAGAAGAAAGGGGGAGACAAGCTCTGGTCATAAGAAGAAGCTCAAAGGCTGTTTTAAGTGTGAAGCAAGGAAGGCATTGGAGTCTGCTTGCCATTGAAGTAAGGCCATGATCCAGAGTTTATGAGTCCCTCAACATCATCATAAGGCTCATAAACTCACTGGCCAATCCCTAGGCTGAGAGGCTTGTACTCTTTTCCTAAGTGTGGTTTTATCCCAAAGGGTTTTCTATGCTTAGGTTTTTAATGAGGCAAGTACTCTCAGTTCCAAGCTTGCCCAAAGATCTCCTATGGTCAAGCTTGAGGGGGAGTGTTGACATGAAGCAGAATTAAGCTAAAGACTTATAAGATTTTATAAGGCTTTATAAGGTTTTATAAAGGCTTTATAAGGATTATCCGGACTTGAGACTTGAGTGCCGGACTTGAGACTTGAGTGCGGACTTGAGTGCCGGACTTGAGACTTGAGTGCGAGACTTGAGTGCCTAAGAGTGAAATTCGTGCAACTTCAACTTGAGAGGCAAATTTGAATTCAAATTAGGTTCTGACCTTTGGAGAGATATGCTGGACAAGTGGGGATTAAAATAACATGTTGGAGGGAAGAGAGATGGTTGTTAGGAGCTGTCACTATCACATTGGAAGCTCATGCATCTCAGCCATCCAATTCAAATTAATTCAGATCCTCTCATTCCAACCATTCATTTTGAATCCAGATCTATCTCTCTTTGTCTTCTTCCTCTCATTTGTCTATTGTGTGTGTTGGCTATAAAGAGCTCTCATTGTAATCAATTATAATCTAAGCTGAAAGAGGAGAGTTCCCCTTTCTTCTTCAACATTCTCTTCTCTCTTGGTTACTGTCAATCTCTATAATCTCTTGATACTCATACTCTCTTATTCTCAACTTAATTTACTCTTCATCACTTATCTCTCTGTTTACTCGGTTCCTCGTTGTATTTTACTCTCATATTAATCACCCTTTCTTACATGGACCACTTTCAAGTCCGCTACATTTAGTAAGTGGTTACTTCATATATATAAATAATCTGACAAAACATAAAGTAAAAAATCAATCTATATAGTAAAAATATTCGTTTTTATTCTTTAAAACATAGTGTTATACGTGAAAAACGTAGAACATAATATGTGGCTTAAATTGGATGAACATATTATAATTAGAGTTTTAGTCACCACAAAGTAAACAATTATTTGAAAATATGATCAAGGCATATTATAATTAGATTTTAGAAACATTTGTTTATCAAATACAACTATTTTAAGACACCTTTACAAAAAGCAAAAACTATTTTTTATCAAGCAAGAACATTTTAATAGAAGGCGACTTGGTCGGATGGCCCACCGAAAGTCTTGACTCCACGTCAATTCGTTGTGTCATCGACTAACCTAATACCATAATCCATTAAACTAATCAAACTTTTATTTATGGGCAAATCTCCAAAATAACACTTTTCTAAGTTTATATCACAAAAATAGCACTCAAAAACTAAAATGACAAAAATAGCACATTTCTAAGTTTATCTTTTGAAAATTTTAATTTTTTTATTTTTCAAAATTTGAAATCTTATCCCCAAAACCTCATTTCTCAACTTTAAACCCTAAACCCTAAACCCTAAACTCTAAACCCTAAACACTAAACTCTAAACTCTAAACCCTAAACCCTAAACCATAAACCCTAAACCCTAAACTCTAAACCCTAAACCCTAAATCCTAAACCCTAAACCCTAAAATTTAAACCCTAAACCCTAAACTCTAAACCCTAAATCCTAAACCCTAAACCCTAAACCCTAAATCCTAAATCCTAAACCTCACCCTTTAACTCTAAACCTTAAGTTTGTGACTTTTGATAAAACATTAAATGCTATTTTTGTGACTTTTGAACTTGAGTGCTAGTTTGGAAACAAAAAATTGATTTAGTGCTATTTTTATCTTTTTCTCTTTATTTATTTCCAAATAATTTAATCATTTCTAATTGAATTCTTTATCATAAGTCTCGGGGTCCTGGAATGACGCCCGCGTGGGCCGGCATTAGTGCCACGTGTTGAAATTTTATGCGGTTTGGCAAAAATACAAACCCATTTTTAAGTTTCCTTTCTTGACCCACAAGCAACATCCGGTTTAAATGCTCCATATCCATTTTAATGATAAAACCGGGTTAATAGAGCCTTCAAATTCAACGGGAATCTCCACCGTGAGACCAACTAAATCGATCGGTTCTCTCTCACACGCCTCCATAGGAAACCTGGACGGCGAAGAGGAAGAAGAACTTCCGGTTTCTATGTCTTCGACCGGTTGAACCGGAGCGGCTTGTTCAGTGAATTCGGGTTGAACCGGAGCTCTGCAAAGAGGGCAAGTGGAACTGGAACGGAACCAAGTATCGATGCAATCGACGTGAAAAGCGTGGCCACATTTCGGGAGGAGACGGCCTTGGTCTCTCCGACAAGCAAACGGAACACTCCTCCAGTGGCGATTGATGATGAGTCTCCGAGGAGTAAACGAAGATCGGAATCTTCTCGAGGACAGCCGGATCGAGAGGGGAGAGAGAGGAGGAGGCGGAGAGAGAAAGGAGGTGAGCACGAATCCGGCGGCGAATGCGACGGTTTTGACGACGGAAGAGCCATCTGGCGTAGCTGTGGAAGCAGATGATCATAATAAGGGCGACGGAGAGGATGATCACGGAGAAAATCATGATTTTGCCACTGAGAGCAACTTTTTATTCTGTGTATGGGTTTCAAATCCCCTTATTTATATAGGCTATGGCAACAAAAAATCAAAACCAAACTTTCATATTCTTTTCTTTTCTTTGTTTGCTAAAAAGTATATTTTTTTGTATTTGTATATTTTTGATTTTCAAATAATTGTGTGTATTTTTTTTGGTGTTTGACCAACTATCCCTTATGGGACTGTATCATGTGTAACACATTAATCAACCAACGTCTGGAAAATATCAATGGATGGTATAGTGTATTAATGTTCCTATTAATGTTCTTCTCCTTGAAGGATAAGCATCGTGTTGAAAGCTTGAAACTATTGTCAAAGGAGAAAGACAAAGATCTTAAGTTGATGCTTCCTTCGATTGAACAAGAGTGGTGTGATTACCACAATATTTCTCGGTCATCGTTCTGTCATGCGTCTGAGATGTGTAAGTTTGTCACCGACTCTTTTCTGATAAGCTTTTCCATTTTACTAATAGAAAACAATTTATATATCAACCTGTTTTACAGATGAAGAAGCTAGCCAGAGACAGCTTCTTCTTTCTTGGAGAGTCCTTCCCGCACAATTCAGTGAGCTTCGGTGAATTCTCAGACACAGTCACCATGCAGAAGCCTATGCTAGTCTCTAGACCAGTCTCCTACGCCTTTGATCTTCATCCTCCGACTGACACCCAGTTTGGTGAATACACCCTGGCCTTCACAAAATCTCTTCACAACCAATGACCTTATCGTCGTGTTAGAAATGGAAACTACTTTTTGTCTCTGTCGTCTATTAACCTATAACCCTCTTCAGCCATTTTTAATTAGATGGCTTTACTTTTGTGAATCTCGAAAATGAAACTTGCTAAGACTATATCAACTCCCACTGGAATAGAGATAATGGTTGCTCTGTGTCCTGAAATGATTTTGCTTTGATCCATGTTGCATGCCTTAGATAGTTAGATTTATCAAGTCAGCTTTCGTTTACCTTGTCTTGCTTGTAAACGAATGGTTCAATAGGAGATATATACATCATCACTCATTACCGTTTTTATCATTTCACATAAAACACTGTTCAGACAATTATATATAAGACTGAAGAAGCTTTTGATATCTACAACAAATTGATATACTCGTCAAAAATATAGCACAAATAAGAAATTTAAAAGAATGTTCACCAATAATATATAACAAAGCATAATTGACTACTACGACTGAGGAATACTACTCATTCTATCTTTTTCTTTGTTTAATGATAGATTGTTCAATGATCAACTAATCAATTTCAAATTATACATATATATCTACATTCTCGTTGAAATATACCAAAAAGTTAAAAGAATGTTCACCAATAATATATAACAAAGCATAATTAATAACTACGACTGAGGAATACTACTCATTCGATCTTTTTCTTTGTTTAATGATAGACTAGGATAAGATCCGCGCCTTGCGCGGAATTAAGTTATTATTTTTATTATATTTTGGAGAATGAAACAATAGTTTGGCTTCATTTGGATTAGGGGTGTTCAATCCAGATATCGGGTTGGTTTCGATTCGGTTCGGTTTTTTTCGGTATTTTGGTTAGTAAAATATAACTACTATTCTAAATCCATATTTACTTTGACTTTAGTCTTCACATACTTTTGAAAGATTTCAACTGGACAACTAAATTGATCAGCCAATCTTGTTGCTTTAAATCATTAGTATATATATATTATTTAATTAGAATATTTATTAAATAAAAATTCATATGACTTATATTTTATGATCATTTGAAACTTATTATAACAAAAAAAATAATCTATTGATCACAAAATTTTCAGAGTGAGAATCTTCAAATTTCTAATAATATATAGACGTTTTGAAAAATTCAAAATATAACATATAAGAAAAAATATAAATGTTTTTATTATATATTTAATGTGATTTTTTAAATATCTTTTAATAATATAAAATTAAAAAAAGAACTAAGATACCAAAATTGTTATCAAATATTTATTATTCATAATAATTAATTTTCATATATACGTTAATCATATTAGGTAGTTTCAGAGCTTCTAATTAAGGAAAGTGCAAAACAATATTTGGTAGATTATTTATCAATTCAATATTCGATAGTTAGTTTAATAAAAATATAATGTAAGTTAAGATGGACCAACCTATTTTTTAAGAGTAGTATATTTTATATAGTCATTTATTAAATGAGAATTTATAATCATACACTTATATGATCATTCATATCGCTTTTATAACTGAATATTTAAATCATCGATAACAAAATTTTCAATGTGAAATCTTTAATAAGTTTATAATTTATAAATGTTTTTGAAAAATTCATTGAAAGTTTTAATATTAAAATATTTATGTAATCTTATGGTATATAGTTTAATATATATATATGTATATATATATATGTTTTATTATTAAATGATATTTTTTACTCATATAGTTTTAAAATCATGTGTATCTTCTTATAATATTAAATAAAAGTTCATATTAATACAATTTTATGATCATTTGTAACTTATTATGACAAAAAATAATCTATTGATCACAAAATTTTAAGAGTGGTGATCTTCAAATTTCTAATAATTTATAAAGGTTTTGAAAAATTCAAAATATAACATATAAAAAATATAAATGTTTTTATTATATATTTAATGTGATTTTAATATCTTTTAATAATATAAAAATTTTAAAAGAACTAAGATACAAAAATTGTTATCAAATATTTATTATTCATAATAATTAATTTTCACATATATGTTAATCATATTAGGTAATTTCGTAGCTTTTATTTAAGGAAAGTGCAAAACATTTTTTGGTGCGTTATTTATCAATTGAATATTCGATAGTTAGTTTAATAAAAGTGTAATATAAGTTAAGATGGACCAACCTATTTTTTAAGAGTAGTATATTTTATATAGTCATTTATTAAATGAGAATTTATAATCATACACTTATATGATCATTCATATCGTTTTATAACTGAATATTTAAATCATCGATAACAAAATTTTCAATGTGAAATCTTTAATAAGTTTATAATTTATAAATGTTTTTGAAAAATTCATTGAAAGTTTTAATATTAAAATATTTATGTAATCTTATGGTATATAGTTTAATATATATATATGTATATATATATATGTTTTATTATTAAATGATATTTTTTACTCATATAGTTTTAAAATCATGTGTATCTTCTTATAATATTAAATAAAAGTTCATATTAATACAATTTTATGATCATTTGTAACTTATTATGACAAAAAATAATCTATTGATCACAAAATTTTAAGAGTGGTGATCTTCAAATTTCTAATAATTTATAAAGGTTTTGAAAAATTCAAAATATAACATATAAAAAATATAAATGTTTTTATTATATATTTAATGTGATTTTAATATCTTTTAATAATATAAAAATTTTAAAAAGAACTAAGATACAAAAATTGTTATCAAATATTTATTATTCATAATAATTAATTTTCACATATATGTTAATCATATTAGGTAATTTCGTAGCTTTTATTTAAGGAAAGTGCAAAACATTTTTTGGTAATGCTATTTATCAATTCGATAGTTAGTTTAATAAAAGTGTAATATAAGTTAAGATGGACCAACCTATTTTTCTAAGAATAGTATATTTTATATAGTTATTTATTAAATAAGAATTTATAATCATACGGTTCTATGATCATTCATATCATTTTATAACAAAATATTTAAATCATCGATAACAAAATTTTCAATCTGAAATCTTTAATAAGTTTATAATTTATAAATGTTCTTGAAAATTCACTGAAACTTTTAATATTAAAATATTTATGTAATCCTATGGTATATAGTGTTTAATCTATATATATATATATATATTTATTTTATTATTAAATGATATTTTTACTCATATGGTTTTAAAATCATGTGTATCTTCTTATAATAAAAATGTTAAACCATTGATCATTAATTTTTAACATAATTATTTTAATAGTTTTAGTCATTTATTGTCGTTTTTAAAAATTCAAAATATAACATATACGAAAAAATCTAAATTTTACTTTTATAGCTAATTTGATTGTTTAATTTATTTTAATAATATAAAATTAAACAAAAAATGATGGAGGAGATATAAATTGTTATCAAATCTTTATTATTAAAATCATTAATTGTCATATATATATTAGTCATTTATGGTAATTCCGTAGGTTTGATTTAAGGAAAGAAAATAACATATCATATCATTATATCATATAGTTTGACCAACTTATGTATCTAACAACATATAAAAATCGAATGTGGACCTACTTATTTTTCAATTGAATGTAATTGACTACCTAATTGAGTGTCACCTATGCATTGGGGCCTATTTTAACTAATACAAAATTGAGGTTACATCTTTTCAAATGTTTCTCAATTAATATATAGGGGATTGTTCAATAATCAACTAATCAATTTGAAATTATATATCTACATTCTCGTTGAAATATACCACAAATAAGAAAGTTTTTAAAAAATGTTCACCAATAATATATAACAAAGCATAATAGACAACTACAACTAAGGAATACTACTCATTCGATCCTTTTTTTTGTTTAATGATAGATTGTTCAATGATCAACTAATCAATTTCAAATTATACATATATATCTACATTCTCGTTGAAATATCCAGAAAGTTAAAAGAATGTTCACCAATAATATATAACAAAGCATAATTGACCAAAAATAAAATAAAAATGAATGAACATAAGAAGATATGTTTTAAGAAGCGGCACTGAGATGAAGCTGTACCAACGAAGCATAAACTCCATCTTTGATATTGATCAAGCTCTCGTGCTTCCCTTTCTCTACAATAACTCCGTTTTTTACAACTGCAATTACATCAGCGTTCTTAATTGTCGATAACCGATGAGCCACAACAATCGTAGTCCGGTTTACCATAACCCGATCAAGTGCATCTTGAACCACACGTTCAGACTCAGCGTCGAGAGCACTAGTAGCTTCATCAAGTAGCAACACCTTAGGGTCCTTTACAATGGCTCTTGCTATAGCCACTCGTTGTTTCTGCCCGCCTGATAACTGTATTCCTCTTTCTCCCACCATCGTATCGTAACCCTTTAAATCAATTAACCAATATTAGGTTATTTTGAAACCTATTTCTTGGGAAACAAGAAACCCTTAAAGCTTTGGTTATTACCTGTTGTAGACCACTGATGAATCCATGGGCGTTTGATAGTTCAGCTGCAGATATGATTTCGGATTCACTCGCGTCTCCGCCTTTTCCATAAGCAATGTTGGCTCTGATCGTTTTGTTGAACAAGATGGGTTCTTGGCTCACGAGTCCGGTTTGTTGTCTGAGCCATTTTAGTCGCAGGGTCTTGATCTCTACACCGTCGAGAGTGATCTCACCTGAGTCTGGATCGTAAAACCTCTGTAGCAAAGCGATCACAGTTGACTTCCCGCTCCCGCTTTCTCCAACCAAAGCAACGGTCTGAAAGATGGAAAAAAACAGAACAGAGTTTGTCTTAAATGTTCTGTCTTTTCGTTGACGTTGACGATTATCAAATAATGCATTAGTGACTAACCTTTCCAGCTCGAATACTTAGACAAAGATCTTGGAAGATTTGAACATCAGGCCTTGATGGGTATCGGAAACTAACATGACGAAGCTCAATGTCTCCTTTAACAGTATCCAACACTCTTCCAGATTCCACACTTGGATCAATCTTCGATTCTCTGTCGATAATCCCGAAAATCGAAGCAGCAGCGATATCAGCTTTGCTTGAATCAGGAGACAACGAACTCGACTGAGATATCGCAACAGCCGCCATTGTCAAAGCAAAGAAAACCTAGAAAAATCAAGAGAACCGTGAGTAACAAGAAAGAGACAAAAAAAATCAGTTTTATTATATTTCTTAATATAATAATACCCTGAAAACAGAGTCGAAGGTTGTCTTGCCGTCATCGACAAGTTTTGCCCCCACATAGAAGCTGGTGGCATAAGAAGCGAAGAGTACGAAGAAAGAAACACCGAAACCTATTCCACTGACAATGCCTTGACGTATCCCTGTCTTCATAGGACCTTCACACTTCTTTGTGTACATGTTCATCACTTTATCTTCTGCACAGAACGAAGCTACTGTTCTTATGCTCCCAACCGCATCATTAGCCACCTGACTCGCTTCCCCATACATTTTCTGCACCAGAGAAACAGAGTTTATACAGGGCCGGTTCTAAACATAACCTAATGAAGCATTGGTCTATAGCCCCAATTTTTTTTAAAAAAAATTACATATATAGAGAACCTCAATTTATATTATAAATTTTATATAATTTTTTACTTAATTTTTTTATAACCCCTAATTTTTTTTTAAAGTTACATATATAGAAAACTTCAATTTATATTATAAATTTTTATTTAATTATTTATAACCCCGAAAATTTCAGGATCGACCCTGAGTTTATATGTTCGAAGATGTATATAAATGAATAAGTAACTTCCTTACCTTTGCATCTGCGCTGAAACCTTTCATGAATTTCATGTAAAGAAACCCATTGAGTGCAATAAGAGGAAGCATGGCAAGAACGACAAAAGCCAACTGCCAACACGCCAAGAACGCAATAATCAAACCAGCCAATATAGAAGAAAGATTCTGAACCATCTGAGCCAAAGCATCTCCCACTAGTCCACGTATCGCCGCAGCATCTGCCGATAGCCTTGCACCAATGGTTCCACTAGAATGCTCTGACTCATCAAACCATCCAACTTCCATGTGAACCACTTTCTCAAAACACATGCTCCTTATCCTCTGCACTAGCTTACAACCAGCTATAGAAAAGAAGAAGGTTTGCGCCGGGTAGGCGATGACGGAAGCGAAACCAAGAACCATGAAGATAATGGCCCAGAAGCTCGTGTCCTCTTTAAGCTCCTTAGGCGGTTTGAAGAAGGCTTTGATGACGCTTGCGATTAGTATACCGAAGATAGGAAGTATAACACCGTTTGCTGCTGCTGAGATTGTTCCGAGTATGAGAACGGGGATCTCTGGTTTGTTTAGAGCTGCGATTCTACGGATAGATACTTTCTTTGGTTTGGTCTTGGGCTCTGTAGTATCATCCTCTTCTTGATCTTGAACGACGTCGTTTCCTTCAATACCTGATGGGAAACCAAACATTTTGAAAGAATGTCTGCTGCTGTTTCCTCTGGATGATCCTCCTTTGCTTAGTGACCGGCCTAGAGACGATTTTCTGAAACTAGATTTCTTGAATGATTCTATTGATGACATCTTACGCTCACCAGCTTGAGTCTCTTCAGGTTTCTTATCTTCTTGAAGACGTATGAGCTGAGAATAAGCTCCTTCAGGGTCCTTTAGTAGCTCAGTGTGAGAGCCTTTCTCCACAATCTTTCCTTGGTGAATCACAGCGATCATGTCCGCGTTTCTCACCGTGCTTAACCGGTGAGCAACAACTACTGTGGTACGGTTAACCATGATCCTATCAAGCGCTTCTTGAACCACTCTCTCTGACTCTGCATCAAGCGCGCTTGTTGCTTCGTCCAAAAGCAAGATTCTTGGATCTTTAAGAATGGCTCTAGCCACAGCGATCCTTTGTTTCTGCCCTCCTGAAAGCTGGGTGCCGTGCTCTCCAACCATTGTATCCAAACCCTGAGGAAGCTTATCCACAAACTTGGAAGCGTTTGCAAGCTCAGCAGCTGCTTTGATCTCTTCGAGTGTAGCGTCTTCTTTACCGTAAGCTATGTTGTCCTTGATGCTTGAAGTGAAGAGAACCGGTTCTTGACTCACAAGTCCTATCTTGCTTCTGATCCATTTGAGCTGAAACTCTTTTAGGTTAACACCATCTATGAGAACTTCACCGGCTTGCGGATCGTAAAACCTCTCTATCAGACTCACAACAGTAGACTTCCCACTCCCACTCTGTCCAACTAATGCCACGGTTGTTCCACTCGAGATAAACAGCGAAAAACCGCGAAAAATCTGCTCATCTGGCCTCGCAGGGTAAGTGAAGTAGACATCTTTAAGCTCAATGTCTCCTTTGATGTCATCCAGGACTTTACCATTTGTACTATAAGAATCAATGTCAGGTCTTCTCTCTATTGTCTCAAACATCTTGTAGGCTGCAGCTTGTCCAGCTGCAAATGCTGTTAAACAAGGAGATGCTTGACCTAAAGACCTAATAAAAACAAAACAAAAAAACAAGTCTTAGATTGGGTTGCAAGAAAGTTAAACACACAAAAAGACGTGTTGTGCACGAAAGGTACTTACATGGATCCAGTTAAAACAGAGATGATGATGTTGAGAACTTGTCCTCCTGTGTACCCTTTATCAAGAATCAACTTTCCTCCATACCAAACAGCTAAAGCGTAGCTACAAAAGACTACAAGAAAGAGTGTGCCAAGTCCTAATCCTGTTGAACCACCTTCTATGACTCCTGCTTTATAAGCAGTGACAAGATGTTTATTGTAATTGCTTATCGCTTGTTTCTCTCCAGTAAACGAAGCAACCTAGAAAGTTACAAGAAAATGTCTCAGAAAATTTGTATAAATTTGTGTATAGAGTAAGTAAGCCTAGTTACCGTTCTTATGGAACCGATTGTTTGCTCAACTACAACCGCAGCTTTAGCATAAGCGGTTTGTCCACGAGAAGCGGTTCTAGCGATGACGATAGCCAGACCCGCACCAGCCATCACAAGAAGTGGTATTGAAGATAACATGACTAGAGTTAACAGCCATCCTCTTATAAACGCTATCACAAAGCCTCCAACAAATGTTGCTAGAAGCTGTATAGCTTTCCCCACCTGCCAGAATGTATTTTCAACATTTATTTTTTGTTCTACAAGAAGAAATTTTCTAAAATTTTGAAATATTTTAATAATTGATTTTAATAGTTTATAAATTTTTAAAAAATATTAGTTAAGAATATCTGAATTGATTTGATAATTATTAGAAAGTGTGTAATAAAATAAAGTAATATATTTAATTTAAATAATTATTATTTTTAGTAAATACTCTGAAATCTTTCTTTATAAATATGATTTTTTGTTTGACTGTGAGAGTGTGTACCTTCTCTCCCATGGCATCTTGGATTAGCACAGTGTCACCAGACATTCGTCCAACGACTTCACCAGTGTTTGTATCAACGTCAAAAAAGGCTATGTCTTGTCTTAATATTGTCTTTAGATACATACTTCTTATTCTCGCTGCTTGTCTTTCTCCAGAGATCATCCAACCAGACAACTCTGAACATTCATAGACATCAAGAACGTTAAGAACTCTATTTTACTTAACATGTGTTACTTGAACCTTTTGACATATCCAAGAACTTACGTAGAAAAGCAGCCGCTAAAGTACCGATTCCAAGCCATACGAACTTCAGAGCTACCTGTGAGTGAGTTAAGAAACCGTTATTACCAAAAAAGTCAACTCTTGAAAATCGTTAAGACAGGAAAACATCATGTGGTTTTTACTTTGGAAACTTTGTCGGCAACATTTGAGTCAGTCTGGTTCTCTCCAAAAGCATCTACTAGATCTCCGAACAGTATGGTCATTATAGGGAAGCCGAGTCCGTTTCCGATAGATCCAAGCGTCCCCAGGGTCATCAAGAGGAAGTCAAAGGAATCCGCAAAAGCAAAAAGCTTGTAAAACGGCACCGTTTTCGTTTTCTCATGTTCTTCGGTGTTGTTGTTCTTCTCTGTTTTCTTCACTTCTTTGTCTTCTTCTACATCTCTGCTTCTTTTGGTCTCGGAAACCTCTTCTACTATATTTGAATCTCCGTTTAAACCGCTCTCTGAAGCCATTAGGTTTAACGTACAGAGTCCTTAGGATCCTAAAGAACAGAGGAGAAACGTAATAAGTTTCCAAATCTTTGAGTTGAGGTCTTTAAGAGAGAGTATATGAATGAGGAACATAAAAAGTCAGACCAAGAAGGGAAAAACATAAAGGAAACAAGACAAAGGCTTTCACAATCAAAGGTTTCGTTTCTTAATCAATATCTTTTTTTTTTTTTCAAATCCTTTTGATTTTTCAAGAACATCTGAGAAGATGATAAAACATGAAGCAAGATCCATCAATTACAAACAAGGCTTCACAGATAAAGTAGATAATATTGAATATATACATGTATGTATATATTAAAAGTAGAGACAATATATACATATGTTAGAGACAATATATACATATGTTATATGTACCTGTAACAGGATCAAGAAGAAGCTGAAAAGTGAAAAGGGGGTTACTACTATCTTGGCGTCTGCAGTGTAAGCTGTTGAAGAATGAGCAGATATCTCTATGCTTATATATATATATATATAAAAATTGTAAATGAAGTTTGTCAAAGACTCATGTAAGTTTATTTACTTTATAAGCTCTGGTCATTTCTTGACGAACAAGCCGTGACTATCTCAAGAGAGAGAAAACATATGTGAACATATAATAATCAAAGTTCATGAAAATTGATGTGACATAAACAAGTCATTCTTTTCTGGTAACGCTGACCAAATTATTACTTACCGAAAACATTTGAAATAAAGAAAAAAACAGATTGATCATAGCTAGTAATAACCTAGCTGTTTTGTTCCACTACAGCTCTATTATTACTCTATAAAACTGATCTGTAATAGCCAATTAGCTATGTTTTAGCAGCCTGTATGTGTCCTCCTAATTTATTTTTAAATTCGTATATGATACATATGTGTTTGTCTGTACATATATGGACTACTACTAGCAGTGACCAAAGTGAAAATCATAAGTTTCACAAAAAACACATCCACTTGCTTGTTTTCAATAAATATTTTATCAAAAAACAGAAGAAAAAAAAAGTAAAAGTGAAATGAATATTTTTCATTTGATTTTTTTTCTTGAAGCACATTACATATTTTTGATACACATTACACTAATATGAGTGAGTATACGTTTTGTAACTTAAATATAATAATATATAATTTAAACATTAATAACATATTAGTGAAACACTTTTAAAAAGAATCTCAATAAGAGAGATGCTCTGAGAACATTTTTGTTTTAATCTCTCACCAGCTATGAATTAATATATTTTTAAAAATAATAATAGTAGTAGGTACCGTACGTGTACCACAAAATAAATCAAAACCAAAAAACACCAGGATGATTAGAATTTTCCTCCATCGGTTTAGTCGAATTTCTTGTTCGCATTTGTGAGTTGCAAGTTGTAACACGTGCAAAAAACCCATTTCTTAAATTTAACAAAAAACGTTATGTAATCACAACTTCGATTTGACAACGGATGTAAAGCATGTGTACATAACTATTAGGGATGCATTAATAATATATGGTAGCATTAGCTAGTGTTACAAAAGATATCAAATCCCCAAAATCAAGATGGCATAGATTATTTATGCAGTTAAGCTAAAAATATTAGTATAAAATCGTTGCATTGACATGTTAGCTGGGGGAACCACGTGAAGCTGGTTTGCTTTCTGAGCAAGAAACAAGTCAAAATGATCATAGCAAAAGTCAAAACTATAGAAAGGGAGCGAATGAAGGTTGAATTGTCTCCCATTACTACTTTTGTGCATATTTCATAAATACAGAAAAGGAAGAAGTATAAGAGCCTCTTTATCCCTAAAAAAGAAAGGTTTATTAAGCAATAAGTACACGGAACCTCACAAAATAACAAAAACCGTATGTCCAAGTCGCCAAATAAGAGACGTTTTCGGTAGATTTTTTCAACTGTTTGTGGACCCCATTGACACGTAGCGAACCGCGATTGATTTTTTTTAAAAAAAAAATTTAATCAGACAAAAAAAATAATAATAAAAATAAGAAACTCATTAAGGGTTGTTCTAAGAACTTTCAAAGTCAAAAATACAGAAAGAAAAAAAGAGAGACCTTTCTTAGTTGTTACTTTCTTGGAGCCAGGGAGGGTGGAATTGTCTGCCATTATTTCTCTTGCGCAACTTTTTTTAGAATCAATGAATCTTAACTGTTAAACTTTTCTATCTAACTAATCAACGAGCCCGACGTCATTCCTGACATAAAGGTTCTTACTATATTTCTCTCTTTCCCACATATATACTACTTTTCAATTTTTTATAAAAGAAGAAAATTACTACTGCTTGCTATATTATTCCAAACATTGATGCTAATGCTACAATCAAATACATGCCATTTCTTCTAAATCATGCGAGCCTCTAAATAGGACATATAGTTGAATTTCAGTTTGAGAATGGACGATTAATAGATTATTATTCTTAAAAAAACAATCATGAAAATAAACTATTATTTTGTTTATAATTAAACTATTTGAATATAATTATTTTAAATATTTTTTAGTTTTTCATCAAAACATATTTTGAAGTGAATATTTATTATTTCTATATGAAACGAAAAGAGACTATTATAGACCTATAAAAGTAAATCATATTCACTAATTCGTTTGGTTATCATTGTCGTAATTCAACTAGAAATTGACATGTATTTTGTGTAAGCCTTTTTCCTATAAGACCAAAAAAAAGAGTGCAAAAAGACATTTGATTCCTACTAAAATTTTGGCGAATTAAGCATGACATGTGTCAAAGTGACATAAATCCTTGAACTTGGCTAACCAGATTCAAACTATCAATTCACACTAATCACAGCTAAATCTTGACCCGATTGAAGAAATACATGACATTTCTTCTAAATCATGCGAGCCTCTAAATAGGATATATAGTTGAATTTCAGTTTGAGAATGGAGGATTAACAGATTATTATTCTTAAAAAAAAAATCATGAAAATAAACTATTATTTTGTTTATAATTAAACTATTTGAATATAATTATTTTAAATATTTTTTAGTCTTTCATCAAAACATATTTTGAAGTGAATATTTATTATTTCTATATGAAACGAAAAGAGACTATTATAGACTTATAAAAGTAAATCATATTCACTGATTCGTTTGGTTGTCGTTGTCGTAATTCAACTAAAAATTGACATGTATTTTGTGTAGGCCTTTTTCCTAAAAGATCAAAAAAGAGTGCAAAAAAGGCATTCGATTCCCACTGAAATTTTGGCGAATTATGCATGACATGTGTCAAAGTGACCTAAATCCTTGAACTTGGCTAACCAAATTCAAACTATCAATTCACACTAATCACAACTAAATATTGACCCGGTTGAAGGACCCTCCAATCAATGGATCCTGAATTTGGAAACTTTTACATGTTCCAGCCCACTTATGAACTCATTAATTAACTCATGGGCCGTTTCTACTCCAACTGTATCCAACTTTGGTTTTTTTTTTAAATCAAAAATCCAACTTGGTAACCCTCCTATCTATCTTATGATTATAGCAATGCATATGGCTAAGTATAGTTATAAATCTCTTAACATTTTCCGTTATGAATAAATCTCTAACATTTTCTTTGATTATAATAAATCGAACGAGCATAGATCTTGATGGATTTGAATCAGGATTCGGTTATGGTCTTAAGAAAGTCCCCTAACATAATACATTTTAGAATGTATATAGGAAATTGAATGATTCAGGAATATTTTATATTATTATTAGCATTGCTTTTGATCTGGGATCAGGAAGAGCAAGTCATGGATTGTTCCTTATTTATAGCCACAAAGATAACAAAGAAGACTAACAACTTATCTGACTTTTGAAAACTATTTATTAGACACTGAATAATTCACCAACAACCACCACAACAGTCCACCCAAAAAAAAACTCTCTTTACAGATTAAAACAAAAAGAAAAAACTAAACGTAAATTTTCGCCGAATAATTAATTTATCATATGTTGGCTATGCAGATATTGTGCAGTTTTTTCTTTTGTTTTTCGAGATTATGATGAAGGAAGAAACATCATCGGGGTGTTGTCACGCTCTCTTGTCACGTGAGGATAAAACCACAACGGGTGTTGTCACGCTCTCTCGTATAAAATGCATTTTGTATTGTTTAAACTTTAACTTTAAAATAGTGTGTTAACAAATGCGAATCCCTAAGATCCCCACACACATCAAGATGGAAGATTACAATAATGTCCACGCTTTCGTCATGAAGTTGCAACAATATCATCCTGACTACACTCAAGTTAACATGCATAAGGACTTCGCAATTGAATGGGAAGGCCGCAACAATTGATGTCTTCCGCATGGAACTATTTGCGAAGAAGACCTTGTCTGGACTTTGGGAAGGTGGTGATCCAAACGACAAGAGATCAATTCCAAGGAATGATTACACGGACCGATTCAAGAGAGATCCACTTTCTAAATCTTTTCTAGGAATTTAGAAAGCATTGACACAAATAAGCTACAGAGTCAATCAAAATTTATCTTTTCTATTATGCGTTTGTTTGTGGGCTTTATCAAAACTTGTTCTAATTCCCCTTTTAAGTATGTTTTGTTGAA